>MDJU01000461.1:0-25860 GCA_001721665.1 Trichoderma pleuroti
AAGGCTAAAAAGCTATTATAAATCCAGGGGTAATAAGGTTTACTTTATTTTAGGTATCTAAAGGGTTAGCGTATATTACTATCTCTCTAAAGTACTTAAATAAGACTATAAAAGAGAAGATTAAGTTCGTTTTATCTAATAGCTAGTTAAACCGGTGGGAGTTTTTTTTTTTTAGTGGTTAGGCACCCAAAAGGTGGGGTACCTGTAGGTGTAGGAGGGAAGCTTATTGTATCATTAAGAGTTATTAACTTGGTTCATTTAGAGAGTGTTTACCTACTCGACACGCTGGGATGGCGTTCTTCTCACCATCGCCATTGTTTCATCTGTGGCTATGGGTGTGGTGAGTTTTTCCCACTCACATGGAGAAAGAGACTATTTCGAGACAGACTATTGATAGCAGTACAGAAGACCCCCTTGATGAATGTAGTTATAGGTGAGATATCATCATAAATCCAGACATTGGCAGTCGATAACCAGAGTATTCCATAGGGAACCTCTTAAACGGCTTCACTTCCTTTGCTGCGCAGTCGACGTCTTCAACAGATGCATTTTCCGGCGATGTTCAGTCAAACACGTATGTCGTGTCTAATCATGGATTTCTACCAATGCTGACTGCGTGACCCAGATTGAGGATTGTTTACATCTTCATTGGTAGATTCTTTCTTAGTTACCTGAGTCACGTATGGCCTACCTTTCGAAAAGGAAGATTAAGAAAGTCTGAGCTAACTCTACGTAGCTGTGCTTTCGTATGATCGGG
The DNA here is from genome assembly GCA_001721665.1 of Trichoderma pleuroti. Taxonomy (NCBI): domain Eukaryota; kingdom Fungi; phylum Ascomycota; class Sordariomycetes; order Hypocreales; family Hypocreaceae; genus Trichoderma; species Trichoderma pleuroti. The sequence continues at coordinate 758 of MDJU01000461.1, forward strand.
ATCCGGCTATCTGGCGCTGTCCGTCTGGCCTATCTACGGTCGCTGTTCAGCCAACCAGTCAAAGTCATTGACACTCTCCCGTCGGGCCAAATAACAGCAACAGTCGCAGCCAAAGCCAACGAGCTCCAACTCGGGATTTCCGAAAAGCTGGGCCAGTTCATACAAGCCTCCGCGCTTATGATTGGCTCTATCGTGGTCTCCTTTCGATATAGCTGGTTGTTGACGCTAGTCACCAGCGGTGTTTTGGTTTTTATTGTTTTGGTTCAAGTAATTTTGCAGCCCTTGAACCGGAAGCGCTCAGAAAGGATCGATGGTGCCACCGCCAAGGCAACCGTAATTGCAAGTGAGGCTCTGAGTTCTATCCGCATGATTGTTGCATGTGGAGCAGAGGATCGCATTTTGGCGCGCCATGGCCACTGGACAGATGAAGCAAGACGCCAGGAGCACAGGTTCTCTCCTCTTGTTAGTTTGCAGTTCTCACCACTGATCTTTGCTGTCTATTCCAATACCACATTGCCCAACCTTTTGGTTCGGTATCCATGAATACCTAAATGGACAAATTGCCAATGTCGGCACGATTGTCGTGTAAGTTGACCTTTTTTTTTCTTTTGAGATTTCCCTGATCGCCTCCAAACTGTTGTTGGTAAACTCTAGGAGTTAATCGGTGTTTAGCGTTCTGATGAGCATCTTGTCGATTTCTTTACTCTCATTGACCGCACGCATCACCATCCACCTGGTCTATGTGACGCTCAACGGCTGGCAAATCTTGACATCACTTTCAAGAATGTGCATTTTGCCTACCCGAGCCGCCCTCAGGTAAAAGTGCTCAACGGGCTTGATGTCAGCTTTGAGAGTGGCAAAGTTACTGCCATCGTAGGACCATCAGGCTCTGGGAAGAGTACTATAGTGGGCTTGATCCAGAAGTGGTACAGTTTAATGGAGCAAAATGAAGCCATCAGCGACCTTGCCGAAGCCACGCAAGACGGCAATATCGAGCTGAGAGGATTAGAAGCCCCTTTGATTCGTCTAGAAGGTAATGTTTGCGTCGGTGACACAGACCTTGAGGAGGTGGAGACCAAGTCCTGGAGGCGCAACATTGGTCTGGTCGCGCAGACACCATTTTTGTTCAACGACACAATCCGGAACAACGTGCTCTTTGGACTACAAGGTAGTCAATGGGAGCATGCAGACCAACAAACCAAGGAGAGGCTGCTCAAGGAGGCCTGCAAGGAGGCATACGCTGACGAGTTTATCTCTCGGCTTCCCCAGGTAACTCACTTTCCTTCTTGTCCCTGAGTCACCAACTCCAACAATCCAAAAAAAAAATTGCAATAAATAGTAATAACTCAACTGTGCATGATTTAGGGTTACGATACTGCAGTAGGCGATGTAGGAATCAAGCTGAGCGGAGGCCAGCGCCAACGGCTAGCAATCGCCCGGAGTATCATCAAGAATCCGTCCATCTTGATTTTAGATGAAGCAACCAGCGCCATGGATGTCCAGAGCGAGCAGATTGTCCAGGCCGCCCTTGACCGAGTATCACAGACGCGCACAACCATTATAATCGCACATCGGTTATCAACAATCAAGAAGGCTGACAAGATTGTAGTAATGAAATCAGGCCAGGTGGTTGAGCAAGGTACTCACGAAGCTCTTGTGAATAATAAAGGCGCTTACTCCGAGCTCGTAAATGCTCAGAGATTATCCATGCATGACACGGAGGTGATGGAAACTGCTTCATCTTCATTTCCAATTTCTGGTCCTTTTGCTGATGACAGCACAACGAATCTCATACACAACATGGACTCGCAGCTGCCGCTCAGTATTCCGTGGTCACCTTCGGCATATGAGGGCTCTGTTGGGATGGTTGAAAAGCCGATAGTTGAGCAGAAACGTCTTGGTTTATTTCATGGTCTGGGATTGTTAATTGGGGAACAAAAATATCTTGCGCCTTTGTATGCCTTGACGTTGATAGGCGCCATGATTGCCGGTTGTAGGAATAATCCCTCTTGCCCTTGCCTCGAAACATTATGGCTAAAGCTGGTGTAGCGGGTCTCCCAGTGCAGAGTTACGTTGCTGCCAACTTCATCAACGTGTTCCTACGGCCCAAACAGGACCTGGTTCATGAGGGAAATCGATGGGCTCTGTATTCATTCATCCTCGCTCTGGCTGTTGGGGCTGGATATGCCATCATCGGATACTCTGGCAGCGAGGTCTCAGCGGTATGAATGCAGCATCTCCTTCCGTTCAAAGGAAATTGACCCTGACAAATGTCATCTTCTATAGTCCATCTTGCGAAAGTACCGGCAAGAATATTTCGAAAACATCATCCGGCAACAGATCCCTTTCTTTGATGAGGAAAGACACCCGGCCGGCACGTTGGTAGGCCGGCTAACTAATGATACCGTACAGCTACAGCAGCTCTTGGGACTGAACATGATTGTCGTCCTGGTCGGGTTCTTCAACGTCGTCGGATGCATCGCCTTGTCGTTTGCTTTCGGCTGGAGACTAGCCCTTGTGAACCTGGCCTTCTCCTTCCCACTCTGTATTCTTGCTGGGTTCTTCCGCTTACGCTTTGAACGGAAATTGGAGGAGATGTATGCCAATGTTTTTGCCGAGAGCTCCAAATTTGCTGCTGAATCGATCAGCAACTACCGGACCGTGATTTCTTTGACCATGGAGCAGGTCATCAATGAGAGATATGACGTGCTCCTGCAACAACACGCACGTACGGCATTCTACTAGTCATTGTACTCGACTTTCACCATCGCTTTCGGAGATAGTATAGCCCTGGCTACTCAAGCCCTTCTTTCTTGGTAACTAGCGCTTTCTACTCCTAACGGGGCTAACTGCCATGTCCATCTTCTTCTTCTTCTAACCAGTCATTCATATTAGGTACGGTGGAAAGCTTCTTGCTGCTGGAGACTCCTCATTGGTAGGCTTTCTTGTGAATTTCTTGGCGTGTGTAGAGGTGGGTTCTTTTGTCGAATTTCGTCAGCGTGTTGATACATATTGACCTGACTGACTGACTACACTCAGGGGGGTGAAGCGGCAGGTCAATGGCTCAGCTTTGTTCCCAACGCCGCCTTGGCATCAGCAGCCATGAACAGAATCTTCGGCTTACGAAAAGCACGCATGTCTGATCAAGGGGGCGAGCAGAGACTTGGACCAAATAGTGGCAGAGTCCGTATCACCATGGAAAACGTCCACTTCCAGTATCCAACCCGTGACAGGGCAGTGTTCAGGGATCTCAGTTTGACTGTATTTGACCCCCAACCATCTAGGTAGTTTGAGAGTTGCTAATGAGTTGCACGATGCAGATCGAACAAGGCATGTTCGCGGCCTTGGTTGGTAGCTCTGGTGAGTTGGTGCTTACCTTATGGATCCAGTGTGGTTACTAGGGAGGCTAATGCCGAGAGGGAAGGTAGCGGCAAGTCAAGTGTCATCTCGTTGATCGAACGGTATGGAGTATAGCATCAAATTTTCTCCCCGAATGGCTAACCAAGAACGGAACTGACTAAGGAGTGTGCCGTATACAGTTTCTACGACGTGAACAGAGGGCAGATCACCTGGGATGGTCAAAACATTACCCAATTCGACGTCAAGCAGTATCGGCAGGCCATCTCACTCGTTGCCCAGGAGTCAAACCTCATCCAGGGCACTATTCGGGAAAATATCCTAATTGGTGTTGGTGACACCGATGTAACTGACGAGCAGCTGTACGAGGCGTGTCGCGACGCTGGCATTCACGACTTCATTGCCGCACTGCCGAACGGTAATATCTTCTCATCTCTCCTCACGTACCCTTGACACTCATTGAAACTTTTCCCCACAGGTTATGATACTGAAATTGGCTCAAAGGGAGTCAGTCTGTCAGGCGGGCAAGCACAGCGTATTTCCATCGCTCGGGCTCTGATTCGGAATCCACGCCTTCTGCTCCTGGATGAAGCCACCAGCAATCTTGACGCAGAGTCAGAGCGACTAGTCCAAGAATCCCTCCAGCGGGTCCGTCGCGGCCGGACCATGATCGTGGTCGCGCATCGCCTGGCTACTGTACAGGATGCTGACTTGATCTTCGTCATGGGCGAGGGGCGAGTCATGGAGAGAGGAACTCATGCCGAACTTGTCAAGCAGAGAGGACACTACTGGAAGATGGTGCGTTGTCGTTTGCGTAGTATTTCCTCGTATGGCTTTCATCTGACCCGGGAACCTACAGTGCCAATCCCAAGCTTTACAAGCTAGCGAATGATGTTATCCGACATAGGAGTGACGTGGATCTGGGAATATGCGGGCGGCGCGTGAATGTGCCGTTTACAGAATATTTGACGCAATAGTTCGCCAATCTATAACTCCAACAGGAGTTTGAATCACTCATGGGTTGGTAAGCTTATTGTAGCTAACGCGTACAGTAGGGGTAAGGATTTGTGTTTTGCTTCTAAGTTCTACGAGTACTCTATACGAGGTAGGATAGGTAGTTGAGGTAAAGGGGGCCTGGGCCCACCACCTTTGCCCTAACATATAGGGTATTTGTCAAAGTTATGCATATCTAGGTCCTTAGGTAAAGTTACTGTATTCAGAAATGAATAGTCCGTAATATGATTGAAAAGTGCCATTTGTCGTACGATTACGAGTACATGTATATACAGTAGATTCAATCCCACGCAGTACGCATTGACACCCCCATCTTATGCAACTCCTAAGCCAAGAAAGGATACTGACAAACTTCGGCACCTAGGAAGCGGTTCCTGACGCGCGCAATACACGAATCGACGGGCGCAATTGGGCTTACCAAATCTCAGGGCTGCAGATCGGGATTTACCCAAAAAGGACCGAGAGACAGCAAAAGTGGTTCTCAGTCGTCGGCAACGGAACCGAACCGCCTCCGATAACCGGGGCCGCGATGGTAGTTGGTTGGAGGGCGTGAGTGGCGGCGGCATCGGCCTCGGCTTCGGTAGTTGCCGCGGCATCAGAACCCGAAGAGCTGGGGGGAATTACTCCGGATTCTCGTAATTTGGACGGTTTAGGTAGTTGGGGGCGGAGCTTATGTAAGAAGAGCAGATTGATGCATTCCAGGTAGAGGTGAGTGAAGATCTTATGTGATGTGTAGGTGTATATCCGAACAGAAGAGGAAACTGTGTTGATGAAATGGAAACGAGTGGAACATCTAATTCGCTACAATAACAAGTACAGCGACTCATTATCATCATACAACATCTAATGCATGTACCTAACTACCTATGTATACATCGGAATGGATGTAATTCATGTCTCTGACAATCAACTTCCAATGAATTAACTTAACTGCCCGGCTAGACACTGTGAAATAGTATTTTCCGAGTTGCCATAATAAGCCACAGAGATGTCAAGTTTCGGTATCCCATTTGCCAATCTACGTTGGGGGCTTGATAAGCGGTCCCTTCTTAGGTCTATATGAGTAATACTGATGTATTCAGCATTGTATTTATAGATATCCATGAATCGTCCATCCCTTCAATTCTCGTTTCAACTGCCGGCCTGTATGCTGACTGGTCAATCAATTTAATCCTTGTAAGTAAAAGAATATGTACGGAGTATGCTCTCAGCACTAGCAACAACATCACGGCAAGGGTAAAGGACACACGTACTTGCAGGCACTTACACGCACTTACACGCACACACAGACACACAGACACACACAGACACATATATAGTATATGCATACATACAGGCGCCGTAGAGTAGAATTAGTAAAGCCGTAGAGAGCGCCAAAAGTGTCAAAATATTGATGTACAACATTTGAAAATTCCTTGAAATGTATAGTTCCCTTGCAAACATCAAGTGCAGACTAGAAGATGATTAATAGAAAGCAGGACAAGCATAATGTCGGTTAAAGAGCAACTTAGGAGACTATGGGCAGCCGTGTTGGAGCTGGAGCAAGATTCAATCAATGACAATGATAACTTCTTCGCCCTCGGCGGAACGTCATTGAAGGTGCTGGAGCTCGTCAGTACTGCGAGTGCCTATGGGATCCAGGTCGCAGCCATGGACGTCATGCTCGCCCCGACGATTGAAGAGCTCCATTTGGTCACTACAATGGTTTACAGCCAAGATGATGCAGCGGCTACATCGTTGGCAGACCCATCACCGTTTGAACTACTCCCGCCGCACTCACCTGTGGAAAACATAGTTGATGAGGCGGCCCGGCTGTGTGGGGTGAGGCCAGTTGATGTGGAAGATGCATACATCTGTACACCTATGCCAGAAGGCCTCATGACTCTCTCCAACACCGGCGCGTACATTGCGAGAATTGTCATATCGCTCGATGACGACGTGGATGTGGATGACTTAATCGGCGCGTGGGAAGCCCTGATCCAGGGCCTGCCTGTCTTGCGGACCCGAATTATTCAGTCCTCGCTAGCGAAGCAACTGATCCAGGTGGTCTTGAAAGAGGAACCGGCCTGGCTGAACGCATCATCCCTATCCTCCCACCTCCAGCAAGACTAAGAGAAATCCATGGGCTTGGGTGAGCCACTACAACGATGCGCCCTAGTTTTTGACGCTGAAACTGGAAAGAATTCACTCGTCTGGTCTGTTCATCATGCTATTTACGACGGTTGGTCCTTGGCCCTGATGGCTAATCATCTTGTGGACGCATACACACTATCACGACCGCCGCAGTCTTCACCATTTAGTCGTTTCGTCAAATACATCTCCGACCAGGACCCCAATCTTGCTGCCTCCTTCTGGACTGCCCACATTGGCAATGCGCAGCCTTCGACTGTCCCCAAATTGCCTATCCCAGAGCGCACGACAGGTCCAACGCTGCCTACAGATACAGTGTTCAACTTGTCCCGACGAGAGAGCCAGGGTATACGACTGCTGTCGTCGTCGAAGCCGCGTGGGCCATGTTGATGAGCCAATACGAGAATACGCAGGAAGTGGTTGTTGGGGTCGTCTCTAGTGGGCGGAATGCACGGCTGGTCGGATCAGACGCCATTGTTGGGCCAATGATTGCAACCTTGCCGGTGCACTTCTCCGTTCGGCCAGATCAGAACCTGGATGATTTTCTTCGTTCTGTTCAGCGGCAGATGATTGAAACGACCCGTTTTGAACACTACGGTCTGCACCAGATTGAGAAGCTCAGCACTACGACGGCTGCCGCAACCAAGTTTAGCAATCTCCTCGTGATCCAACCTTCGACGTGGGATAATGGCATGGGAGGCATTGGCTATGTTGACTATGAATCAAGTCAACTGTACAACGACAAAACCTACCCTCTCGTAATGGAGTGCTATGTTTCAGACGAAGGAGACGATGACATTAAACTAGTTGCCCACTTCAATACAAACGAGGTCAATGAGATGTGGGTTGCTCGAGTTTGTGAGCAGTTTGGGCACATCATCCGTCAGATGTTGCAGTCTGCTGCACCATCCACACTAGTTCGAGATATTGATCTTGTGAGCGCAGATCAAGTGCAGCAGCTCCAGGAATGGAACGGGGCAACATCGACGGCAACTACACAGTCGTGTCTGCACGATTTGGTCTACAGCCAATGCCAACAGTGGCCCAGCGCGGTGGCCGTGTCAGCGTGGGATGGTGACCTGACATATGGCCAGCTGGAAGACCTTTCCCAGCGGCTTGCCCATTGCCTAGTTGGACTGGGTATTGGGCTGGAGAAGATGGTGGCACTGTGCTTTGATAAGTCACGATGGGCGATCGTGTCAATGTTGGCAGTGCTCAAGGCTGGCGGTGTGGTAGTTCTAATAGGAACCTAGCACCTTTTACTGCGAGTGCGAGCTATCTTCAGTGATATCAATGCAACTGTCATCCTAACAGATGCACAGCATGCCAACAGATTTGATGGCCCGCTCCCACATGACCATATCTTGACGGTTGACCAAGCACTATTCGATAGTCTTGATGGCCTTGGTGATCTGGGTGCGAACGCGAAAGCTGTGTTCGACATTGTTAATCCAGATCACTCTGCATTTATCATCTTTACATCGGGTAGTACAGGGACTCCCAAAGGCGTTGTACTAGAGCATAAAGCTCTTTGTACTAGCATGTTAGCCCACGGCAAAGCCTTTAACATAGCCCCCAGCACCCGGACGCTACAGTTCTCTGCATGCTTGTTTGTTTGTTTGTTTGTTTTATTATTAACGTCCACTAAGTAAACTAGTTATATGAGTTCTTATCTAGGCACTAGGACGGTAGGAGCCGTTGAGTTTAGATTGAGCGTTTGCTATGTTTCGAAGTAATAAAGGAAAAAAGGGGGGAGTGTTAATCTTATTCTATGTGTCTGTCTTTGTAGGGGGGGGGGCCGTATGGGCTTATTTCCTCCATGAGTTTTTAGAAATCCTTATACCCCCCCGTCGCCGAGGAGGTATTTAATATAGGTGGTTCCGAAGTGCGCCTCCCTTTCTAGTACGTTAGGAAGGAAGGGGGCCACCATACAGCACTTTACAAAGTGCCTTTATATCTTTAGCTCGCTGCACTTACAGTTAGGCCTAGCGTCATATCCAAATCTCTTATAATATTCTATAAAGTCCCCGTATCTAGATTTTTCAGCTAACAACCAATATAGAATTAGGCATAGGAGATATAGCTCTAAGGGTATAAAGGGAGCTTTATAAAAGCCTCATCTACTAGCTTTATAAGACTCTAGGTAATTATCATTCTAGTTATCGTCCTATATTTCCCTACGTTTCTTTTTTACCTACCTTTTAATAAAGGTAATAGTAAAGCAGTTTCTCAACAGGCAAGGGAGTTCTAAACCCTCCTTTACTAGTTAATTAGCTTCTTCATTTTCTAATATATCTTTATAGCCTAGGACCTAAGCTACCCTCATAATTACTCATAAAAGTAATCTTTAGGCAATTTAACATAGGCCTATATAAGCTCCTTAGGATAAGGCAGGGGTTAGCCTTAATACCTTATTTACTACCGCTAAGTTATTTAGGAAGAGTAGGATTTCTTAAATATCTAGGTTTTTAAGAATATAAGCCTTAGCTAACTTTATTACTTTAAAGGCACCTACTGCCTTAGCATTATAAACCTCTGCGTTAGCAAAGGGGCTATATACTATAGTTCTCTTAAAGTTATAGTATATAACAGCTCCCTATCCTATATTACCTTATTTATCCTAGGATCTATCTAAGTACATAAGGAGGGTAGACCTAGGGAGGCCGTTAAGAAGCTTTAGGTATTTTTCCGCCACCTTTAACTTTAGTAAGCCTCTAAAGTCTAGGCCTACTTAAATAGCTTTATTATTTTTAGCAAAGAGAGAGGGTTAAACTATTTTTCCTATAAGGGCTACGGTATATTATAGCTAAGTAAGGGGAATTCTAAGAGGGAGTTTTTTATCAATACATCTACTAACCGGGTAGTTCTTATTTAGGCCTACAAAGCAAGCCGCTGTGCAGAGTCTAGTTTATGCTACCTATACTAACACTAGGGGGACTCCTAATTCTCTATATATAATAGAGAGGTTAGTCGTCTTCCAGACAGAGACAACTACTCTAGCTACTGCCTTAAACAAAGGCTCCAGAATTGCAATTAATCCTGCCAAACCTATTCCTACTTATCTATTTAGGTTTATCACGCTTTATTTATTTTTACTAAGCTAAAAAGCCTCTGTCCTATATAAGGCTACAGGGGCAACATAAGCCTTAGCCGCTATAGCCACTACATCTAATAGGGATCCTTTTTATATCTTATTCAGAAATCTTAAGAAGTTGGCTACTTTAAGGGCTTTTCCCTTTATAATCCCAAGGTACTTTTTAAATAAGAGCTATAAGTCTAGGTATATCCTTAGCTAGCGGACTAAATTCTAAAGGGCTATAGTCTTCCCTCTAAAGTCCACTCCCTCGTCATAGGTTTAGGTTCTAATCCTGTAGAAGTATATAAGTTCAGCCTTATCTAGGTTAAAGAAGACTACATTCCTATTACCCTAATTTAGGGTATCTTCTAATTCCCACTAAAGCTTCCGGGCAATTTCCTTAATATTAGCTCCTACTACTATAATGCTAATATTATCTATATATCTAAAGCAGGTATTAGGGTTATTTAGTTTTAGGCTAGGGGAGAAGTAGAGTATAAAAATAATAGGGGAGATAGAGGACCTTTACAGGGCTCTATACTTTAGCTCCATCTCCGGGAGGGTAGTTTTATAACTATTCTAAACAAAGGCCTTACAGTTACTTATAAAGAAATTAACCTATCTTATAAAAAGAGGGGGCTACCTTTATTTTCTAAGTTTATATACTAGGCAGTTACGTATTATTATATTAAAAACGCCAGAGATATTAAGTATAAGGAGGGAGACAACAAGGCCCTATACTAAGGCAACCTCAGCGTTATATAACAGATAAGCAACTAAGTCTATTACAGACCTCTTTAGGAAGGCCCTAAAGTATTATTCTAGCAGTATTTTATATTTTATTACTAAGAAAGAGTACCCTTTTAGCTAGAAGTCTCTTAAGGCCTTTGCTTATATAAAAGAGCAGGGAAATAGGTCTATAGCCTTTATATATAGTATATACTTTCTCCGGCTTCCTAGGTTTAGGAATAATAGTAATTTCTATACTTCAGAAAGGGAGTAGGTAATACTCTACTATTAGGCATCTACGGAAGAGGTTAATAACATATCCGCTAATAGTAAGCTAGGCCAGTTATAAAAAGGCAACTAATATACCATCCGCTCCGGGCGCAGTATTACCTAACCCTATTGTAGCTTTCTTAGCCTCTGGTTCTATTACTATTTAGTCTTAGAGGATATTTTTATTAACGGAAAGGTCCTCTTCCCATAGGTCTAAGATATCTTCCTCTATTATCTTTTACTTAAGGAGTTTATCTCTAAGGAAGGTAGCTCTCTCCGTAGGGTCTAAAATACTCTTATCCCCATCTACTAAGGGGGGCAGTTAAAAACAGTCTATTATCTTACGCTACTTAGCCACTAACTAAATATTTCTAGTAGCGCTAGCTTCCGCTATAATCTTATCCTAATAGGCTTATTTACTACAGCATATAATATCTTTAAGGGTCTTACAAGCTCCCTCTTAAGCAGGGGAGCTGTCTGCCGCTTCTTTATAAGCTTTATAAGCTACTTTACACTTCTCCAACTACCACAGTACGCTATAGCTATTCTAATGCCTAATCTTACCAGCCGCTTCTATAATTTATCTAAAGAGATCCTGCAGGGCCTTAGCATACTTATCTAAGTTAATCTTAGACAGCAAAATCAGGTTAACCAAGGGGAGGGTCTAGGCGAAGAAGTATATAAGTTATCCAAAGTTTTCCTAGCACTCCAATAAAATATATTTTTTCCCTGCCCCTGGAGTCATCCTAAGGGGGTTAAGTAGGTTTATAATCACTATGTAGTAATCCAATCCTATATTAAGGGCGTATTTAACCCTAGTTACCGCAGGGCAGTTTATGAAGACTAGGTTAATATACTTTCCTAAGTATTAAATAGGCGTATCTACTAAGGCTGGGAGAAGATTATATTTCTTAGCCCACTCTACTATCTTATTACCCGCAGGGTTTACGCTTCTGCCCGGGTTTTATAACTAATGAGAGGCGTTAAAGTCGCCTACAATAATAAAGCGGGGGGGGGGGAGGGCCCTATTTAATAAAAGTCTCTGTAGCTAAGTCTACCAAAGCCCTTCAGTAAATATTAACAATAATATATTTATATACCTTTATCTAACATACGCAGCCATCCTCTAGGCCTAGGGGAGAGAGTTATTTACTAAGGAGGTTCAGGGAGATTCTAACAAATATAAAAACTAAAAATTTAACATCCCTTTAACTATTTAGGGGGTTATAAGCTTAATATTTAAGGTGATTTTTAGTTTATCTCTTATTTAATACCCTATCCTACTCAGCATAGGGTTCCTAGATTAGTATAATATCGTAGCTACCTTCCTATACTAGCAATAGGGTAATATCCTAGTATAAATTATTTTTCTTAACGTTAGCTTAGAAGATTTTAAGGCTAGTATTTCTCCGGCGGCTGCGACGGGGCCTATTATTTATAAGCTTACGTTAAATAATCTATCGGTTTCAGGGGGGGCGTTAAGTATATATTCATCCCCTCCAGCTCCTTCTTCTTCTTTAGCATTAGGGCCGGCTATATAAACTGCCAACCTAGCGGGGGAGATCTTTTTATAAGAGTCTTCCTTATCTAAGTTAACCTTAACTATAACTTTTTTAGCTAAAGCTTAAGGGGGGAAGAGTAGCGCTAAACTAAAGATTAGCAGTCATAGGCAGGGGCCTAAGCAGGCTCCTAGGTTTAGCGCTTTCTTTACGTTAAATACCGGGGCAGGGGTAGGCTTTAGTTTAGGTAGGTTAGCTTTAATATATTTCTACTGGCCTAATTCCCAGATTACCTAGAGTTGGCTTTTAGTAGCTTATACCTTTTCTCCATTCCTGACAACCAGCCTGGCGGGGCACTTTAAAAAGTCCGCTATATAAGGGCCATTATAGTTAGCGTACTACAAAGGGGATAGGCAATTCAACATAGTATTATTATATCTAAAAAACAGTTTACTACATTTACAGCATCTTTCAGTCCTAGTATAATTCTATAGGTTATAGAATTTAAGACACCGGGAGTATTAAGTAACTCAGGGGGGTTAGACCTGGATTTCTACCAAGAGGGAGCTGCTAAAGAGTTTAAAGCTAGGTTTAACATCCTTATTAAAGAAGATAAAATAGCTGCATATATTAAGGGACTCCCTAAAGTTAGCTTTGCAGCAGGAAATAGGTAGGCCCTTAGCCCCTGCCCTAGCATATACCTCCTCTAGGATTAGCGCATTTATAAGTAGGTACTTACTTATGTCGGTATATATCTTTAATACGCCATATATAAGAAAAACCTTCTATAAGTATACTTCTTTAATTTTTAAACTGTCGTTCTCTACCACTAGCTAAAGCATAATAATTTTATTTCTAATATCTTAATTTTTACCTTTAAGAGTAAAGCTTAATTAAACCTCTTAGAAGTAAGTAATATCCTCGCTTATAAGCTTCGAGATCTTAATTAATTCCTATTTAGCCCTAATAGCCAACAGCTTTCTCTATGCATAGTCTAAGGGAACTTAGATAAAGATACAGTTATCAAGGCTCTCCTTAAGTTTATTAAATTTATCTATGTTTTTTCCATTAATAGCAGGGGCCGGCCCTCTGCCACTTATAAAGAAATACTTTAGGTTATTAATTCCCCTCTAAGGGTTTTTATTATAAATATTTTCTTATAACGCAATTTATACCTACGTAACCCTAGGGGCCTTCTAGCCTGCTTTTTCAATAAGCGCAGGGGCTCCCGCTATAATAAAGGACCTAGCGGCATCTAATTTATCTTTCTTATTATAAGATATATTAGCTAATACTATTTTAGTTAGTTAGGCAGCTTCTTTTTTTACTACCTAGTTTCTTAAGGTCTTTAAGTCTCCCCTTGGGGTTAATATAAAAGGCGATAAAGTTTTTAAAAGTAGTGTTTAAGCATAAGCAGACTTATTCTACCACCGCTAAAGAAAGCTAAGAGGTATATTACAACAGGCAGGAGTCAATAACTATAGCTATATTTAATACTACATCTTATCTAGCCCGTTATTATACATTAATTTTATTAATTTAGCTTATTAATTTTATTCCTAATAAAGGGTTTCCCCTCCTTATTTAGGTTAATAATTCCTTTTACACTATTAAAAATAAAGGTAATAAGGCTTCTTAAGGTAGTCTACGCTGCAGTTGCTGTCGCCGCTGCGCTTAGTCTTACTCTATTAAAGCTAGGCAAGGGTATTTTATCTACGCTAAGGGCTTCTCTAAAGTATCTTTTCTTTTTAGGGGTAAAGGGGAGGACTATAATCTCTCCTATTCTTAGGCCAGAGGGGGTTACTTCTTTCTAAAGCTAAGGGGCTATCGCAGGTCTAGGGGCAACGGAGTTCAGTCTATTCTAAGAGTCCGGAGGGTTTATAAATATTTCCATCTCTCCAGAGGCCCTAGATGGGACCGTAAAAGTAAAAAGCAAGGTCGTTTTGTCTAATAGCTAGTTAAACAGAGTGAGGGTTTTTGGTGACTAGGCACCCAAAAGGTAGGGTACCTGTAGATGTAGGAGGGAAGCTTATCTCTGCATGCACCTTTGATATTAGTATAGCCGATATCTTTTCCACGCTTCTCCACGGGGGGTGCGTGTGTGTCGTTTCAGAGGAGGCCAGGGTGAATGACCTGGCTGGTGCTATACATACAGCTAGGGTGAATCTCGCCATGCTTACACCCACAGTGGCTAGCCTTCTGGACCCTATGACAATTCCTAGCCTAAGGACTCTTATTTTAGTTGGTGAAGCTGTGAAGCCAGAAGTGGTTACGACGTGGTCTATACAAGCTACGGTTCTCAATGCGTATGGACCGGCCGAGTGTTCCATCTTGTCCACATGCAGTCGACCTCTGCATCTTGATGGGGTGGAAGCAGCGAATAATATTGGCCTCGCTCTCAACGGCAATCTCTGGGTTGTAGATGTCTTAAATTACAACCGACTTTGCCCCATCGGCGTTACGGGCGAGCTTCTCATCGAGGGCCCTCTGCTAGCTCGCGGCTACCTGAATGACAATGGCAAAACAACCGTTGGATTTATTACAGATCCGCAGTGGATTCGACGCCATGGCTTCGAGTCAAGTTTCCCTCGCCGCATGTATCGCACCGGCGATCTGGTGCAGCAGAGTGCAGATGGATCTCTGACCTATCTAGGACGACGTGATACGCAAATCAAGGTCAATGGCCAACGTGTTGAAATTGGTGAAATTGAGCATCACATTCTTAGTCACTCCTCTGTCACAGATGCCGTCGTTGTCCGGCCGCTTGCAGGTCCTCACCAGTCGCGACTAATTGCTTTGATAGCCTGGGATGGCTTGACTGATACCGAGTATGGAACAGAGGTGCAGGCTATCAGCGCATCTGAACAACAACCTGGTCTCGCCTCCCGAATAGCTGAGATCCAAGCCCACCTCGCTAACCATGTTATGGAGTACATGATTCCTTCGGGCTGGATCTCACTTCGACAAGCCATGCCAATGAATGACTCTGGCAAGACGGATCGTCGTCTATTGCAGCGATGGGTGGAGCAACTGGACGACAAGTCATCCGTCCATGTCGGTGACGGGCGTCAGTTCCAAGCCCCGACTACAATCCTACAAGGGCAACTCCAAGCTGTATGGGCAGAGGTTTTGGGTCGGCCCGAGTCGGAAATTTCGGTTGGCCGCTCATTCCTCAGCCTCGGCGGCGACTCGATTACAGCAATGCAGGTCGTCTCTCGCAGCCGCGGCCAGGGTATCCTCATATCTGTTCGTGATGTCATTCAGAGCAAGTCCATCGTGCAGCTATCGTCGGCAGCAACGTCAATAGAACCCGTCTCTTGGGACCAGCAAGTGTCCACCAACGGACCGTTTCCCCTATCGCCTGTCCAACAACTCTACATGGACTCCATCTCGCCGCAACAAGCCTTGCAGGCTGACGGCGATGGCCGCTATAACCAGAGCCTCCTCTTTGGTTTGCGAAGGACAATTGATCCGCAGGACATGTCTCGTGCCATTCATACAGTCGTTAATCAACATCCAATGTTTCGTGCTCGCTTCTCCGGTAGCAGTAGCCAAGGATGGGCCCAGGTAATAGAAACACAACTCACTGGGTCCTACAGTTTCCTTACGCACAACACAACCCGGGAAGAAGCTGCAGATATCATGGCATCTTCGCAGGCCAAGCTGAATCTAGAGCATGGCCCCGTATTTTCGGCAGATTTGATGGCTTGTGGTCAGGAGCAATTTCTTTTCTTGACAGCGCACCATCTTGTTGTTGACCTAGTATCGTGGCGCATTATCCTTCGCGACCTCAGCAATCTGCTTCATCACAACAAAGCTCTAGCCCCTTCGCGATCTACTCCATTTCAAACTTGGACCCAGCTACAGGTTGAATACGCTCAGACGCAGATTTCGACTAGAGAGGTTCTGCCTGTCCAGATCCCTCCACCAGACTGGAGCTACTGGGGTATTACCCCTGACCAAAACATGCATCGAGACGAGGCTTCATACACCATCGTGGTAAACGAGGAGCCGACATTGCTACTATTTGGCGATGATTGCAACCAGGTAATGGGAACTGAGCCAGTCGAGATACTGCTCGCCGGCCTCTTCTTCTCCTTTCACCAGGTCTTCCCAGATCGCGAGGTTCCGGCAATCTTCAATGAGGGCCACGGCCGAGAGCCCTAGGATGATGATTCCATCGACGTGACAGACACCGTGGGTTGGTTCACGACAATGGTGCCCTTGCATACGCCGATGCAAGGCAATAACATGGACATTCTTGATACGCTCAAGCGAACAAAAGAGATGAGGCGCAAGACACCAGGGCGAGGACTGCCCTACTTTTCGTCTCGATTCCTGACAACCGAGGGCAAGACCAAGTTTGCATCCCATAACCACATGGAGATCTTGGTCAACTACATGGGCCGATATCAACAACTGGAACAAGAAGATGGGTTATTTTACCTAGAAAATCTCCATGGCGGTCCAGAAACGCTACCCGTGGGTGACAGTGTTCGGCGGCTTGCTCTATTTGACGTGGAAATCTCAGCATCCAAAGACTCACTGGAGATTGAGCTTCGATATAGCCGCCACGTGCGCAGCCCAGATTCCATTCGCCTTTGGCTTGACGCCTATCAGACATGCCTCCAGCAGCTAACCTCTCTGCTCTCCGAGATGACGATGAGCAGTCCTGCTTCGAGCAGCAGCCAAGAGAATTCATCAGTGGATGATGAGATTAGCAATTCTGTGTGGTCCAATATGGCCTCCGTCACCACCAACTTGACTCCATTCGGCAACTATGCATATTTCCCCTTTTCCCTGGTCGGGGTAGACAAACGGGCATCCATTATCGAGCAGTCCCTTTTACCGCTCGTTCCCGGCTCTTCATCTGATGAGATTGTTGATATTCTTCCCACCACAGATGTTCAAGCATACTATGTCCTGGGCACGCTGATGCGCTTCCGCGCTGGCCTAACATACTTTGCTTTGGATGCCAACGGCGAGTTTGATCTTGATCACATAAGGAATAGCTGCTATGAGCTCATTTCCCAGCACCAGATTTTGCGTACCGTCTACTTTCTCCATGCAGGTCGTCTTCTCCAAGCGGTCCGCGCAAGCTATCGGCCAGACATAGCTCTTTATGAAGCGGATTCTATTGACGACTTCACCAACCAACTTATTGATAAAGACATGCATTTCCCGCCGCAACTAGGGCATCCTTTCAGCCAATTTGCCATCATCACCGGAAAGGGTACTCTTCAACATCGCATACTTTTCCGCATGAGCCACGGAGAATTCGATGCCGCCTGTCTTCCGTTCTTCTTCGACACTCTAGCTTGCGTTTACAACAAACAGCCTGTTACCGAGTACCCTCGCTTTTCCCAGTATATGCTGTACCTGTCGAAGCAGCGTACCAGTGAATCTTGCGTATTCTGGCGCACGTTGCTACGGCAGGCTTCGATGCCCCAGATTGGATCTCCGTCAAGCATCCATGCCTGTCTACCAACCGCGATGCAATGGATCGCACCTCGAAGTGTCAAGATCAACCCCAGATCGGCCCAAGACTTTACCATTGCCACCGTTGTCAAGGCATCCTGGGCGTTTGTGATGGCCAAGTACTTGTCAATCTCAGATGTGGTGTTTGGTGACATTGTGTCAGGACGCAATGCCTTTGATCCTTCGATCGACAATGCCACAGGGTGCTGCATCAACACGGTGCCCATGAGAATTGTACTGCAGAAATCTTGGACCATCACCGACCTCTTGCAGCATGTCCAGGATCAACAGCTCTCGAGAATGCCGCACGAGCTCTTGGGATCACGGGAAATCATGCGAAACTGTACCGACTTTGCTCCTTCAGCCACCTTCACTTCTTTGCTAAATCACCAAAACCGGCAGCCACCAAGTAAGCTCTCCATCGGGGGACTGGAGTATAGTGCTTCGATGCGCGTCGGTCGCGACGGCTCCGTGAACGCATCCCATATTTCCATTACTTCTTCTTCGCGCCCCGATCAGTTGCAGATTGGCCTTGAATATTCTATTGAGAAAATATCCTCGCAAGCCGCTGACAAACTTTTGGATGCGCTGTGTGGCGTCGTGGACGGATTCCTGAATGCTTCGGGCGACTGCCTTTTAAGCTCCTTCGACTCCAGCCGATGCCCAACACTATCAGTGGAAGAGCAAAAAAGCCGTAGCGATGCGCTGCTTTCCAAATTTGACGGAGACTTGCTGGATGCAGCGCAGATTGCTTTTGATCTCTCCCGGCAAGGCTCCAAAGTTGAATTGGAAGAC
Organism: Trichoderma pleuroti; assembly: GCA_001721665.1. NCBI lineage: Eukaryota > Fungi > Ascomycota > Sordariomycetes > Hypocreales > Hypocreaceae > Trichoderma > Trichoderma pleuroti. The sequence continues at coordinate 19,106 of MDJU01000461.1, forward strand.
GTTCTCAGGGGCTCCTTTTCCCCAGCTTCGTCTTGATTTTGATGATGATGAGAAACTGTAGTGGAATTGATTCGTGGTCAAAGAATGGGTTAACTAGAGTGTTAGCGTCTCCTCTGTGAGCTTTTGAGTACGCCTGTCCTATGCTAGCACTGCCATCCAAGTGCCATTACTGCTTCGTGTATACCTTGCAGGTTATTTTATTGTTTTGTATGTATGCTGTGCTCTATGGGGGTTGACTAGCTAGTCTTAGAGAATTTCACATCACGTAGCATTTTGTTGTTTACATCGCTTGTACCTTTGATTCTTTTGCTCATGTCCATTATATAGACCACTAAAGATCAAACCGATGGGGTTTATTACAACATGGTTTCCGCCAGGATCTTTGACAAACGAAACAATAACTTGATATCCGTAAGACAAAGATGGTGCCCATGGTAGTCAAATCGCTATATACTGGAAAGTAAAGAATGAGAGCAGCCGTCTGCGTCTTTGGGCTCTTTGTAAGTCTCGCAAAACAACCTCACAGCCGCCTGTAAAACTTCGGAAACCCCACAATCTACACCGAAATGGTACTTTCTTGGAAGAAAGTGGAATGCGCCTGGAGACCTATTTCGACGACTTCTCCACCTCGTTCTTCAGATCTGCATTAAACTTATCCCAAGGACTCATGTCAAACTTCCTTCCATTCCACCACGGCGAAGAGAGCGTGATCAGGAGTCCTCGAAAGTCCTCTCCTTGTGTAAACGTGGTGCCTCCTGGGTTTGTTTCGCTTGGATCAAAGTGAAACTGGTGGATGCCTTTTGCAAGCCCAAACAGTGATCCTTCCCATTGGAAAGATTTGGGCGAGTTTTCCTTTCGAGATTTAGCACATCTATTGTCCATCATTCTAGTCACACTGAAACCTACTACTACCACTGGGCTATGAGCACTTCCATCCATGCTGACTTTGAGGCCGTCGCCAGGCTTCAGGTCGAGTGGCTGCTTGCTGGCGTCAACCGGCTGAATGATCCAACCTGGCTTCCATTGCGTGTATCGGGCAAAGTCTAGGAACTGCAAGCGAGTACTCAGTACACGGGGCGATTCTATCACGATGTTTGTCATGGGTAAAGGTAGATCTTTTGCGTACCACTGATCGGACAGCAGCTGGAGACGCCGCGATCTCAATTTTGGTAGACACGCTCAGCATCGGGCTCATGGTGGTTCCTAGGATTGATTCCAACTGATATTGAAGTTGACGATGGCCTTTTTGGCAATTGACTGTGTTTGAGAACAGAATGAGCGATATTAAAGCACGCTCTCGATCCGCCGTGATAATTCCATCGTCGAAGGATTCGCCATGTGAGGAGCGCCCGACTTTAAACAGGCCTAGTGGCCATGCTTACTAGTAGTTAATTCGCCAGTTGGTTACGTATACCAGCTTACACACATCTCGGTAAACTAGGGTATGGCAGTTGGTAGTTGGTGCATTTCGGCGATTAATGACGAATCGTTCGTTGTGTTCAACGCAATGGTGATGGCTCAGCCACTTCGAGCTCCCCTGAAACACTTCGTTGACTACGTGTGTTTTCAAGGTTGTTGTAAAATTACTAGGCACATCATTACGACTACAATGCTATTGATTACGGAACAGGCGTATTTCAGGTAACATTGAACGTAAACTCCAGAATGTCTGTCCATGCAAGACCACTTAAGTGTCAGAGAGAATTGGCGGCGATACTTTGCATTTATCCATGTAAAAAGCTTCAATGGTCCCGACAAATAGTACAAGATAGAGATCTTACTGCATGTTTAATTCCACCTTCCGATGCATGCGAAGAGTTGGAATGTATAGTTCAGGATGACGGTCCATAACAATATTTTGGCGGCATCTCGTATTTGCCTTCTTGCAAGGAACAGCAACGAATGGCTAGTCTTGCGAAAGTACGATTGCCCCATAGATGCAGGGTAGCCCTCCATCTGCTAGTGTACAAGGAGAACAAGACTCTGCAGTAGTTATAAAGCAAAGCGCGTAGGCTGGCACTTCTACTCAATCGCATGACATCGCCAAAAGCATATGTATAGTAGAGACACGATTATCATTAAGGTCTATTTCAATATGCCTGCGTAACGCAACAGCTCTTCCGCCATCCTTTCCTAATTGGCTGCGGGAATCGCCACAATCTGCTCCTCATCCGTATACTTCACCTGGCTATAAGTCAGCTCCAGAGTGTCCAGGTTGTAAGTTGCATAAACACTGCGAAGGAAAGGCGCTCCAAAGTTGGTTGCAAGATCCGTCTCCCCAGAACCTCCAATTCCATTCAGCGCATAAGTGACACATTTGCCTGAGTTGAGCGTCGTGACCAGGCGGCCCACGGGTATTTTGATGGTTCCGTTGCCTGGAAATCCGACTTCAAGGACTGTGTCAACAATGTCGCGGTGCTTGCAGTCCACCTCGTACGGATCCTGAGTCGAGGTGACGTTTGCTGGAAGCTCAAGAACGGCAGCAACAGCGTTGAACACAGCCGTCGGTAGACCAAAATAGGCCGCACCCGTGTCCCAGCTGACTGTATTTCCGGGTTCTATAGGCCACACCGTCTTCTCTCCACCCTTGTCCAGTGTAAAAGACGAATATTCAACCTCCCATGGCGAATCTAGCTTTTGTGTGAAGACGGGCCCATCCCTCTTCGCTTCGTCCACACCGCCCAGGAGAAGATGACCAGTCGCGTCAGGCTCATCCCGGCCTAGGTAGATGCTGAACGCACGAGTCTTCAGAATATCACGGTCCGAAAGCTGTTGAACCAAAGTCGGGTAGATGTCGCACTGGGGCCCGGTGAAGCACAAGGCATTCAAGCCCATGATGCCAGCAAACGGGTTGGACTGTGAGAGCCGAACATCGAGGTTGAAGCTATCGGTTGAGCCAAGAACAAAGTCATCAACGGAAACGCCCGCAAATCGAAGCGTGTCATTGACAAAGATGCCTCTGCCGCCGTCAAGCAGGCCATCGCTGTAGTTGGGATAACTGCCTGGGAATGCCACCACCGCTGTTGACGAAGTGAGGTTATCGTAAGTTCCAAGGGGATCACACGGAGCCTCCGGTCGCAAACACATGTTGCTGCGTGGCGAGATGAAGCCAATCGTGGGGCTGCCGGTATCGATTTTGAGAAAAGACGGCTGAGGAGGATTGCCAACTTCGAACTCCATGCCATAATACTCCAGATTCATGATTCGCGTCAAGGGAACGTTGAATACATGGTCTGGCAGGTTATTGACAAGGGCTTGGCCAGCGAGCAGGAAATCTGCTGAGATGTTTCTAACAGAGGGCATGATCGTTTATAGAAACAATGTATTCACGTCGCTGTTGTCAAGATTGGGATTCAATCCGCTGCCACCAGAAAGAGCGAATCCGGCAAATGTTGAGAAAACAGAGGCTACCCCTTTGTCCGTTGATTCATGCAATGGGCTGTCCGTTTTATAAGTATGTACTTGGAGCTTAAAATATCTGCCCTGTAAGTGACCGCTGCTAGTTCTGCTGATCCAGGCATAGCAGTGGATTACTCGTGTCCTTCGTGTGTAATACGGAGAGTGAGATCAAGGTCCACCCCCGGTTTCCAGAGCGCTTTGACGCCTAAAATGACAATGGTTCGCTGTCCCCTGTGCTCGTATGTAACCACCGGGCTCGTATTAGTGTAGTAAGACCCACTAACACAATGTCATTTGAGCCCGCAACTCCGTATAATGGATATGGCCAAGAGCATGGAGTAGCAACCAAAAAAAACCTACACAACAGCAACCAAAAAAAAATACAAAACATACAACAGCCGGTGTTCGCTGATGGTCACCCACTCAACTACTAATCTGCCGGTTAGAGGCTTGTCTATGGGGGAGCAGACGGGACCCCGAATTCTCCTCTACCTATGGTCGTATGTGCTTGAATGGGGCGTTGATAGGGTTCTTAACCTTAGTCTTGGTGAGATGTAAATAAGCGTAATGGGTGGGGCCGGACACTTGACGCTTTATAAGTCAGTCCAGACTCTCCTTAGTAGGACTCGAGATTCGGAGTATAAAATTATACTCAGCTATAACCGTTTAGTTAATATTCGAAATGGCTGCGCTTGGGTTCGAGTGTTTCTGAGTTGAACCGTAGTGGCGGGATCAACCCCTGTGGCATCATGAAGATCATGCTAGCCAGGCCAGCAAGTGTATTAATAAGTGCGATATAAATGTAAACAGAATACAATCTATGGTGTAATATATTTGTGAAATCAATTATGTCTTCCTGCAGGCAAAATGTATGGCCTGAAAGAATATGGGAGACTTTCATCATCAGTGAAAAGTGGGGAAAGATGATCAAGACTCAAGAGAACAATATATGAAACAGAGGAGAAAATCGGCGGCCGAGTCAGTTCTCAGAAGTATACAGTTGAGCCCAACAGCTTCTGTGTTTCACGAAGATGGAAATCCTCTTCCTATGAAAGATGTGCTCAATTTTGGTTGGTTCTATACTGCAATTCTCCGCATCATCTACTCATCATTGCCTTCGTAAGCGTCCAACTCTGTCAGATTCTATTGCGGCGGATAAATAGTTGATCTCAGGAAACGACTCCAAAGATGTGAAGCGGCCATCATCTTCATCTCCTTCCTCACGAAACAGGTCCGCGGTTATCTCTGTTTGAATCGGGCTTGTGACAAGAACTTTAACTGGAATCGGTACTGTGTCATCATTGGAGAGGCTGAGAAGGCACTTGATCACCTTCTGCAGCCCATCTTCAAAGACGTCGATTTCAAAATGCACCGCTCCATCAATAATACACACCAGTATTAAACCTCTCGGAAGTCGTTTGATTAGCCAAGCAAACAGACCACACAGTGGGTCAATATCCCCATCTTTCAGGAGATCAAGCTTGATATCGTTTTCTATACCTGTCAAATCAAAAGAATGATATTGCTTCAATAGCTGCAAGATCATACTTTTCATTATTGCCACACCTCCAACGTCATCGTTATTATCTTGGTCATCTTTACCATGACAACCACAGAAGAATACCGTTGATATGTATCCCTCTCTTGTGCGAAAAGACTGAATCAAAGTAGCGCATAGGAGCGAGAGTGCCGATATGTAATGGCAATCGTCGTACCCAAAGTCGCCCTCCACAAGCAGTTCCTTTGATTCTGCTTTAATCGCCCAGTCTCTAAACTCTGGCGTACTCAAAACCTGCTCCGCGCGGACACGATGTCGTAAAGAAATGATATCCTTCTCATTTGAGACTTGCTCGAGATCTTTGTCATCTGAGTATGGAATGTGAAGAACTTCCTGAAGCCAGGCAGAATTTGGAGACACTGCCGGTTGAACTTGGACGCTAGCTTGGGGGTGCCATACAAGTGGCTGCTGGGGAGGATACATGTATCCTCCGTACATGTAGTATGGATATTGTTGCGTATATGCTGGAGGGTACCATGGCAATGGTATTCCTTGTGCTTGTGTTGGTGGTTGCCACTGCCCATGAAGCATGGGAGCTGGAGCTGGAGCTGGAGATGGAGATGGAGTACGCTCCCGAATGAGTTCCTTGAATTGGTTCATTGCGGCTTCCACGTATTCACGATCCTTCAATCGCTGTATATTCGCCTCGTCAAGGATGTTCTTGACTTTATTGTATAAGAATGCAGACAGACTTTCGTTTTGCTCTCTGAGCGCATCGATTTGGACAGTGATTCGAGTTTGGCCTGGAAATGATTAGAAATGATCGGAATAGCCGTATTAGTAGAATTTTGCAACGTTGCTGTCAGAGGCCAGTCACAAAGGAAGCGTTCCCCGCCTCCTCGAACCCGGATTGGGGCGTCTAATTTCTCAACTAGCAAGCCAGGCGGCTGAGGAGACTGAACAAAGGTATAAGAAGGAGGCCACTGGCCTTTGTTTCCAGAGGAGTCAGATGACTCTAGCTGCGTGGTCCGTGATAGTGACCGTGCTGCCTTCACCCCTGACTCTTCCACTCTTCCTTTGAGCGGCCGTTCCTGACAGTTGCGCCATGTTAATACATACCTTGGATCAAGGTCCCCATTCCATGGCGATTTCCAATCATGTGAGATATATTCATTGATTTCATTAGTTTTTCACTGTCTATCGTAATTTGGTTGATTCTTTCAACTAAAATGTCTTCATATTTCTCATTCTTTATCAAGGCCGCTGTTCCTCGATCATCTGGCACAGTCTATCAGACACAACTAATGGGCCTCACAAGATTGGATTGGCTTACATTGATGTTTAGTGAAGAATTTGATTGCCTTTTCTATGGCCAGAAGCATAGATATGACCAAATTCAAGCATGTGTTGTAAATGTTACCATCTCCAGGGAAAGTTTCCATGGCGGTCTCGATATCCCTGAAGTTATTTGCAAGCTCGTCCGATCGGAAAGTTTCTTTAACGACCTTTCTAACGACAGATGCCTTTTTGGATGCCTGTAAAATGATTAGGCATAACGTTTCCTAGGCTGCTCCTAAATAAAGATAAGCGCCTACTAACATCTAAAAGGATTCCAACTACCGCGATTGGGACTGACACATAGTCAATTCCTTTCCCAACATTGGTGACTTGCTTAAAGTAGCCTGCGTTATCCATAACATTTCTAAAGAAGTTTTTGATTTTGCCATGACTGCTTTTTAGGCAGCGCTGCCGTTAAATTAATTAAATTAAATTCAGTACCTGGATTTAATTAATTAATAGAAAATAAAGGTATTATTTAATTAATTTAATTAATTAATTAAATATTTAATAGATTTAA
>MDJU01000462.1:0-25832 GCA_001721665.1 Trichoderma pleuroti
CTTTATAAAGCTCCTTTTATACTTCTTAAACTATATCTCTTACGCTTAATCCTCTATAGGCTATTAACTAAGAAGTCTAAATATAAAGACTTTATAAAAATATTATAAAAAAATTTAAATATAATACTAGGCTTATTTATAAATATAAGAAATTAAAAAATATAAAGATACTTTATAAAGTATTATATAATAGCTTTTTTCCTCCTTAATATACTAAAGAGGGAGGTATACTTTAAAACTACTTATATTTAATACCTCCTTAGTAACGGAGGGTATAAAGACTTTTAGAAATTAATAAAGGATATAAGCCTATATAGCCCCCCCTATAGAAATAGATATATAAAATAGATTAATATATCCCCTTTTCCTTTATTATATTAAAATATAGTAAACGCCTAATTTAAACTTAGCGGCTTCTACCATCCTAGTGCCTAGATAAAGACTTATATAATTAATTTACTTAGTAGACGTTAATAATAAAATAAACAAATAAATAAACAATTTTAGAGTGCTGGCTCTATGACTATGTCTATTGACAAATGTACGAAGCCGACAGTCTCTCCGTTGCGATGAAATCATAACTTGCACTCATGAAGGCGAGATATTAGTAGCCATACTTGTTCTTTCTGGAACTCTTCACTCTCTCATGACCGATTTAGTAGAACAACTTAATTTACCTAGACTACCTATGAAAATCAATGACAAAGTTGTATACAGCATGGCAACGTACAAAATACCTCCACGGAAACCCAGCTGGCTTCATTGGGGCCTGTCTGGTCATACAAAATATACTCTCAAGGGTTTTCCTTTTCCTTTTCCTTTTCCTCCTCTAAATCGGCTCTTCGTTTGATTGCACTTATGATCCCGTCGCAGAGCTGGGCGGCAGCTTCCCTGTCCGTGTCAGTCCCCGTGAAAATCACACCGTCACGGACTGGGAAAATCAGCTCGTGCAGCTCCGTAGCCAGGTCTCTGAGTGGAGCAAATTCGACAGAGAATTCTTCCAGGATTCCCTTGAAGCCTTCTGGGCTCATGTCGGCCGCCACTGCCTCCTTGATGGCGTCAAAGTCCTGATTCTTTGAGTACCATTTCTGGAGCCGAGATGTCTTTGGCAATTTCTCTAGAATCTCAGGGACATGGTCATGCTCTTTATCATTGGCAATGGCCAGCCACAAAAAAACATAGAACAAAGACTCCAGGTCATGTCGATACGTGTGTTCTGCCTTGGAGAGAACACCGATGGCCCTGAACCCATCCGACCCAACAGTCTGCCCAGCAGGGTGATCCTCGTCGAGATCCAGTGCCTCGTTGAAGTTGATCAAGGTACTCTCAGGGTGACCCTCGTCGAGATCCAGTGCCTCGTTGAAGTTGATCAAGGTACCCTCAGGGCGACCACCTTCAGCCAGCTCATCGATGACTAAGTTCTTGATGGCAATGTCCCGATGAAGCATGTTTCTATTTAGGTAGAGAGATCCGATTGCCTCGGTGATGTTAATCAAGACCCAAAGAAGCTCTATGATGGACGAAAATTTTCTAATCGGACGGCCAAGAGGGCTAGTAATGACGCACGACAAGGTTCGATTGACAAACGGCGTGGGGAACTGCAGGCCCTGACGAAGCTTGGCGATGCTTACCAGGTCTTGATGGCCGAGGAACTTGATGACATGCCAGAGTTCGCATATCCGGAAGTTCTCGAGCATCGGAGACTCATCGGTGGCGTCGTCGTCTCGCCAAGAAAACTTGACAATAACGTTTGGCTGGTCAGTTGTCGATTTCGAGGCGGCGAAGCATGTCGTTCCGAGCCCGACCAAGTAGCCTGGGGCTGCAAGCATCTCTGGTCGAAGATACAGCTTGACTATTGTGCTGTAACCCCCAAAAAAGTCTCCATCACACGAACCGGGAATATCATAAGGAGGATCGTCATCAAAAGAAACATATTTGTCCGATCCAGGTCCGAGACACTTTACAAACGTGTTGACGCCAGACTCTTTGTCATTCATCATACAGTAGCCCGCCAAAGTATGGAGCAGCTCTTGAGGGTTCTGAACCAGGTCGACGAGTTCGCTGCTGTAGGCACCCGCGCGGTCAAACACCCAAAGCTCCAGAGTGGTCCCATGAAGGAGGAAGGCATGTAAGAAGTGTCGAGTTGGTTGATCATTGAAAACTTGCACGGCACGCGCAGCAAAGCTTAGAAAGTCGTCATCGTCACCCTTCACGGGGCCATTGCCGTGATGGTATTCGCCATACACGCGGGTGCTGCCTGGGGCGGTCGAGACAGCCCCGTTTCGAGATAGATGCTGGCACTGAAGCCCGACTCCGGCGTAGCGATGGGCTCGCAGCGGAAGCGGATGTTGCCATTATCGGTAAAGAAGAGCGACCGCAAATTGATAAGCCAGTCCATCAAGGTGTCCAAGTGGACAATATTGGAGATGTTTGTGGACAGCTTGTTGACGGTGTCGGTCGACTTGGCATCGCGGATGGTATTCTTGACTGCGGCAGACCAGCTTGGCTTCTCGAAATACTTGGCCAAGAAGCCATCCACGCCGCGGAAGACATTGTCGTTCAATTTCAACTCGCCCCGAAGCGATTCAAGGGCAGTCTCAAAATCGGACAGCGTATTGGTAGGGAGTTCAGCGATGTAGTATCGCGAGGGACTGGTCAAGCGGTTCTCCATTTTGCCTAAGTGTTGGAGATGATGCTCTCACGTTTGATGAATGGTGCTGAATTGAAAATTGAAAAAAAAAGGGGATTAAAAGAGACGAGGTGATGATGCTCTCACGTTTGGTGAATGGCGCTGAGTTGTAATTTATAGGAAAAGAATGAAAGAGACGAAAAGTCTCCAGGTTTTCTCCGAGGGAACAAAGAGTGACGAGAAGATTCCACGTTTGCTCCAATGGAACAAAGGGCAGGTTGGACAACTTTGACCACACATGGTCACGGGAGAGTCACGACCAACATGACTATGCGCGCGCATCGACCCCCTGGCCTCTCTCAATGCTATCTTCTCAGCTTCATTCTTGGCTGACACGTTTCATTATGTCTCTTCACTCTCCCTTTGTCTCAATAAGGTCTTTGTTATACAGCTAGGTTGTGATTCGGAGTCTTTATTCTTGTAGAGAAAAGACTATTCATTTAATTTCGTTACGTGCCAATCATTTACGATTGTAGACTCAATAACGCAGAGACTGCTGGAACAAAGAAAGGATGACAACTTACGAGTCTTCAAGTAGCAGATCGTCAATTTCACTGGCTTCGTCGGAATTCCTCTCATCATCCTCGACCACTGTGCTCTCTTTGTTCTTGTTAGCATGGTTCCTAGGATGCCGGTCAAACGCTCATCACCTACCGCTGATTTGAGATTGCCTAATCTCGATAACAGCAGCAAATGCTTCGTCAGTGAAATCAAGTGTGCCTTGGTTTTGAACCAATAATTCAATAAACATAACCTGATGCTTATATCCTGAAAATCCACCATTTGATACTGTCTCCAGTATCTTTTGGGTGTATTCTAACACTGCCTCCACCCTGAATAAGACATTCAATAAGCTCACTGAGGAGAAAAAAGTACGGTATCGCAGCTACCAGCGCATCTTCTGGAATGACGACCAAGTTTCCCATCTTTTGGATAATTAAGCAAATAATTTCCTCGGATCGGTGATAATTCATCACTGCCTCAAATATCACGTCTTCGGTGATGGTAACCTTGTTGCTTTGGTGTCGCAGAAACAGTTCCATAATACTTCTGCCCTGTCGCTCATTTCTTATCGTAGCGATTATTATATCTCCTGTGATCAAGACTTGATGTCCGTACTTGCTTAGAATTGCTGATAGCAATTGAATATGCACTTGACGTATTGGGTCAATCAAGATGCTCTGTGTGAATGCTGCTTTTCGGTCTTTTAAACGCTCAAGCAGTAATAGCACCACCCTAGGATGCTTGTGATAACGTTGAAAAGCCTTTCTCACGTCCTCTTTGCTCACAATTGCACCAGCCTGTAGCAAAATGTCCACAATCTCAATGCCACCGCTCCCCACTCCCGAGTCAAGAGCCAGAGCCAGCGGCGATCTGTGTTGCAAATCGAGACGATTCACGTCCAATTTGCCAATGAATATAGGCCCTCCATTCGTGGGATGCGCGTTGCGCAGACCCAAAGCATATTCCATTAGTATTGGAAGCTCCCACCGCGCAGCAACATGCAGCAGTGAGAACCCTGACGTGCCCGGGTGATGTATTAGCCAGGACTTCATTAATGTCGAATTTGCCTTGAAGAATTGTACTTGTGATCTGCATATTTCGAACCTCTCCTGTGCCTCACGTGCATGCTGTGGCCAATATTCTGATGCGTAACGGAAGAAACTGCCACAAGTTGCCTCGACCAAGAAATTGATACAACGAGAGGCTGCGTTGGCGTGCGCATTGAGTCTATCAACGAAAGTATCGGAGCCAGGTCCAACTAAGAAATCTCTCACAGATTGGTGCAGTAATTGTACCTTTTCGTCCTGGATTATCACCAAGAGGCGACAGGCTGCGATTTGATCACGCGTGTACTGCATTCGAGTCTGTAGTTCTGGTTCATCTTGGTGAAGTTGGCAAGCATCAGCAAGCTCCAGTACGCTCAATGCTTCAAACGATACGGTAATGAAGCCCAGAATGCGCCGGACAGTATTGTCGCTATATTCGTCCTCGACTGTCGTCTGGAGTAGCTTTTCGTATAGAGAGGTGAGACCTTTTGGCATGGTCTGCAAGAAATGGATGGCGTCCTTGGAAGGCTTTCTCTTTAATTCCTCACACGCCAACCCAATCCATAAAAAGGTCCCTTCGGCCTTCTCCCTAAGTATAATGCTAATTTCTCTCTTAACTTTATCTGTGTACTGTTTTTTCATGGCGAGGTCGTTGACTCTTTCATATATGCAACGATCTATGTCTTGCCTCATTTGGTAAAAAGTGGCGAGGTCTTTGTTTGTGAAAACTTGAAGGTATTCCCGGATTTCCGGATATGGTCGACTTGTAATCAAGAAACGAACATTTGACGGGGCTTTATCTTGATGATGAAATGTCTCCTGTAGATGATATAACAGAACCTCTTGAGAGTCGCTGTCGCATTCATCGAGTGCGTCAATAATGAAATATTTCCGACCAGTGTGCTGGTCTGCCGCTGCAGCAATAAACACTGGCCATAGGGTATCAACTGATGTAAATAGTACATCTTTTCGCTCCTTATATTTTAGTATAATATATGTCGAGAGAAGCTTGTCGTGTTTCTGAACCAGTTGATAGAGAAGACCCTTGATGATTGAAGTCGCTGTCTTTCGCTTCTCGAAATTAGCATCACAGAAGAAGTAGGCCAATGTCTTCTTGTCAACCGTTTCCACCAGTTTATCTGGCTCGAACCGCTTCGACAGTTCCTCAGTGAAATATATCGCCATGGTCGACTTTCCTATCCCGGGATTCCCGTGGAGCCATAGGACGCTTTTTGGTCGAGACCCCGGATTGCCCTCATCTGGTCGAAGCCAGCTAGTGGGTTCTGTCGTATTGAAGATCTATTCGCAAATTCCAGTTGCACGGCTTCCTTTCTTACGTTTTAACATGTCTCGATCTTCAATAGGATCGGTCACAAAAAGTGCCTTCTTGCATTCTGCCGTTATGCGCTCTTCCTCTCTGCGCTCTTTCTCTCTGCGCTTTTTCTCTTTGCGCTCTTTCTCTTCGGCCTCTTTATCATTCAGCGATGGATTTGACGTAACGTTAACGTTACCCTGGACGATGAAATCCCCTTGGCCGGAGTGTTGTATACCTGAGCCGTGAAATATAGCTTGAGCAGTAACAGCCTTGTTCGCGCCGTAGCAAATAGCGCTTGTGTCTGGCGAGGCTATACATGGTCGCTTGTCGACATTTTCAGCGTTTCCAAGGACGATTTCCTCATTCAACCGACGTTTGTTGTTTCTCGCATACATTGATCGGGGTTGAATTTGATAAAGTTGACCACACACTTTGTGAATATATAAGTTATACAGCACTGGGGTATCTTGTTGTTCCACAAAGGTGTTGGAAAACAATGGAAAACAGGGCGACTGTTGAACTCTTGCTGTCGGGTATATGTAGTATCCGGTCTCATGCACTCCGCCTGGATATATGCAGCTAGTATATTAGGCATCAAGCCATCTCTGACGAGGCCATATACTTGGTCTTGATTAGCAGAGATAGCACATATTGCTCCTCTGTCTGAAGGCCCAATTGTGCCTCAGATGGGTGGGGAAGCGACAAATAGCAGATTGCCCCCTTTTTGGGGGGCGAAATACATAGGCACCAGCAGTCTGCCTTGGGCTGTCCTGATGTGGCTTTTTTCCACCTCCCTGCATCAGCTGAACCTTTTCCAAGTAGAAACTAGGGAGAGGGGGGTTGACAGCTGTATCTTGTGTATTCTATAAGGAAGTTGAACCCGTTTTCATAATGGAAGGTAATACCTATCCAGTGTATGTAGTCTAGTGATTTCAGTTCCCGTGTTGTGGCGAATTGCAGAAGAAGCACAGTGCCTTTTATCTACTATACCTTGTGGTATTGATATTACCACTGCTTTCTTTGATCATGGCGAGGTGGCATCAATTCATGCATTGTGCATTGAAAGTTGGCTCGACTATCTGGCTTAGTATTCTCCTCGAGATGGCACGCGAAAAGTTGCTCGGTCAGCTAATATTCACGTTTCCCTCAGCTGACCAAGGTCCCGATCCTAAATGCCGAATATCTATTCTTCAATACTGCATAATTTGTCCACGCTCGTTCGTGCATAGCAGCGCGTTTAGAAGAGCTACATGCTCTTTTCCCGTTCTTTTTTGCGACTTAAATACTTCAGCGACTTTCTAGTCCGCTTGGGTGCTTGGAAAAGAGTATCTTTGCAGCATTGACCCAACCTCGTTGATAAACGGCATCTCAAACTGCCCGGCCACTTTACTGAGCAGGTTTGGACGACTCTGCAGCGCACAGTACACGATCCCCAAAGGAGCCAAAATCACCAAAACATCGCTGAGCTTTTCAGTCCGCATGCAGTGGTAAAGATAGGGGAACATGTTGGCAGCTTCCAGCGCGGGCTGCAGCGTAAACACAACTGGATCAGGCTGGAGGAGGGGGGATTGGGGATTTGCTCTGGTCATGTTCATGATGTAGTCCATTTCGACTATGGAAAGAGGCCCCGTCCAGCGTCTGCCGTCCTGTATCGCGTCTCGAAGTTGTGACAGATAGAGAAGCGCGGCATTGTATGTAAAGATTTCGGTTGCTTGCTTGAGGTTGTAGAAAGCCAGCGTTTCTGCAACATCATTCATTGAGCCCGTCGTGTTGGTCCAAGTCTTGGTGGCTAGGCGGGGATTTGCTTCATCCCACTTGCGGCGCCAGATGTGCAGTTGATTGGAAAGTCGGGCGATTTGGACCATTGGTGAAGGATGGGAGTCGGACACTATGTTTGGCGGAGAGGAGAAGCAATCTTCTGCTTGGCCTGGTATCTCGCACAGGATGTCCAAGAGCTCGTCTGATGAGTCTTTGCCGCAGATTTCAAACGGTATCGTCTTCCATTCGGGTTCTTCAAGAAAACATCGTCTCCGGAGCGCAAAGGACTTGCAGACTAAAATTCCTCGGCTTCGTCGAAAAGCGGTCAGCAGCGGCTCCTGTTGAAAGTGCTTTGGACCACAGCGCTTCAGAATCTGTATGACACCGTCGTGGTGCTTCATATAAGGGTTATCATCGAGAGCAGTCTGACCAAGGCAGTGTCAGCAATGCAGTCCATATGTAAGAGGTGGCGATTCTGCTTATTTACCGCAATCAGACCCAAGATGAGGACAGCGCTCGTCGCCCTGCCTATTTCTTGCATGTCATCGCTCTCGAGGATCGTCTTGACCGCGTGAAGGCTCTTCCCGTACAGTATTCTCCCGTGAGCCTCCAACTTCTTGTCATGGTTCTTCACACCAAAATACCCGTAAGCAAGTGCCAAGCTGCAGTCGTAGTCCAGCGGCACTAGGGCATCTTGTTTCGTCAGTGAGATTATCGGCCTCCAGCAATGAGCCCAGCTGCAGTTCTCAAAGAAGTAGGTGAAGCATATGTGGTCCTTGAAGGCCACAAGGCTCAGCTGGCGTGACGGATCCGGGGTGAAGTGCGAGATTCTGGCCAGTCGGTGTCTTCCCGGCCCCTCCATCACAATGCTCATATTCTGCATCCACAGGGGCAGGTCGTATCCCTTGCATCTATACCCAGCCTTGATGCACCTCTGGCACGCCGGAGTCCCTTTATCTATAGTATTCAAAACCTCGAGTCAATATCCAGTCAACGAAAACTAACTAATCTCGTAAAGTGCTGGGGAACTTGCCACACTTGACCCGTCTCTTCCGACATGTCTGACAGTAGCCACTGGTCGGTGGTACGCCCATGATGCTCCGGGGCGAAACTAGATGTAGAGTAATGCACCTCGAGGGAACTTTCCCAGACGGTGGTTTGTAGTATTAATAAGAAGAACAACTGACGTGGGGAAAGACACGACTTTTCATTTCCTCCTTACCAGGTATGTAGGCACCTTGATATGTAATGTAGGCAGAAGTAGTTGTAAATCCGATTCATGGATCCCTTGACCTTATTTAAGCTCCGAGCAACTAACTGTAAGAAGTCCTGCTAGCTACGGCCGGCATTACCAATCAGTAAGAGCGCTTACTTTAGCTCTCATGCATCTTGACAAAACTTTCCTAATTGGGCAGACTACCCATCTAGGTCATACGTGCATATACAAGTATATATATATATATATATATCAAAGTTATCGACTGCCTGATGCTATCAATGCCAACTCTCAAGGTAATTACTTCCCTCATTAATTCTAATACAACCAAGAGAGTGTCTAATTCGACTCCAATCACCATCACACCATGCGGTCCAGAATGTTTGGCAGACCATTCGTCTCGCTAGCCTTTGCCACCGTTGCAGCAGCTCTTACAAGCTGGGACGACTGGAGTCACGGCCGCGTGGCGCTGCAGGACGTGAGCATCCATTTCCGCTACGCTGGATCAGGTCCCCCGTTGCTTCTCGTCCATGGAAATCCTCAATTCAGCCTCACCTGGCGCGAGGTTGGGCCGTTGCTCGCCGAAAACTTCACCGTCATCGCCCCGGACAATCGCGGAGCCGGAGACTCTTCGATCCCGCCGGATGGCAACTACAGCTCTTCAGTATCGGCAGATGATCTCAAGGGCGTGCTGGATTCTCTCAACATCAGCTCCGCCTATGTCTTCTCACACGACAAGGGCGTCGGCGCAGCCACCGCCCTGGCCATCAAATACCCGTCGCTCGTGAAGCGGCTCGGCGTCAGCGAATATGCATATCCAGGCTACGGATACGAGACTGCGGCTAATCCTGCGCCCTACTGGGACTTGTACGGAAACTCTCAGCTGGCATTCTTCCAGGTCCAGGACCTTGCCGAGTTTCTGATATCGGGCAAAGAAAAGCTGTTTCTGGAGTGGTACTTTTACCACGGGAGCTATTCGGGCGCGTCGTCTATTCCCGAGGATATTGTCAATCAATACACGTCGTCAATTGCCAAACCTGGCTTCTTGCGGGCTATGCTGGGACCCTTTTCTTCCCAGACAGTGGCTGCGGACGCCGCCTTCTTCAAGAGTGCTTTTCAGAAGAAGAAGCTCGGCATGCCCTTGCTAGCCTTGGGAGGGGAAGCCTCTTTTGGGATTCCCTCGGTTCTTCAGCAGATCTTTGGCCCAGCATCTGACAATCTGCAGGTTGATGTTGTACCCAAGGCAGGACACTGGATTGGTGCGTATTGCAGGGCCTTGATCCCCTTCCCCCCCTAACCCCCCTTGCTCCTGTTTGTATTCGTGAAACTAATTGGATCGTGATTTAGCCGATGAGAATCCCAAATGGCTAGCAAAAAGAATCAACAAGTTTTTCTCACAAGGCTCTAGCCGATTGCCTGCCACGGACTTGTCATGGTTCGAAGACAAGGTGACACTCTCGGTAGGATATTTTGGGACGTATCATAATCTTGCACTTGGCTCTGAGTGATGTCCTGTCTCCATGGAGAGGAAAGTAAGGGATAGACTCCATGGTATATGTATTTAGATACCTCTTGAGCATATCGAAATATTGCTTGTATATTAGCTAGACTACAGCGCATCTGCATACATCTCCTCAGCCAATATTCACGTCGCCTCCAACTGACAAATTCCCCGCTCCCGAGTGCTGAAAACCTGTTCCAGAAAAATGAGAAGTGTTATTCACTACCGGCCCATCGTCTCTTGTTAAAAGCGGAAAAGACAAAGGTGCCGCCGCTGACACAGTCTCATTGGGTTGTAGATATGAGAGCAACTCCTTTGTGCAGGCCGCCGCCGTCGCAGCCGCGTAACATTGCCACGAATCATTCTTGTGAGAGTCCGCATAATCGGAGATGCCACGGATCACAAGACAGGAATACTCCGTCATCAAGCCCGCTGCCTCCATCTCGAAGCAGAGCACATCCTCCAAATAACTTGCACCACTGCTGCTGCTGCTCCGCATGACTGTGTCTCCAGAGGCAATCAGCCCATAGTGTATCTCAGGTCCGGGAAACTGGCGAACATTTCTGGTAACAATTCTCTCACGATCGCAATGGTCACAGGTGGGCTGGTTAAACTCATGAGAATACCCTTTCTTGAATAGGATATCAGTCTTGGTGGAAGGTTGTTGATAGGCAGAAAGACGGCGCCCTTTCTGCAGCATCTGAGAGATGAATTCCTCGATTTTGTTATCGCTAACAAGATGATCAGAGCGCATTGTCTCGACTGCGCTCCGTAACAATGGCGGAGGAGGCTGCAGAAACCCCTTGAGAACGAAGCCGTAATCTGTCTTCTTCCCCAAATCATACTGCACCACGCCACCATACTCTCCGCTGGGCATGCTCACAACCACATCTCCCAGACGAATATCATGCCTATCACTAGGTACTCCTCCGCCAATTCCAACGAGAAATCTCAACGTTATAGCGGGAAATGTTCGTGCCAAGTTGGTTGCGACAGTTGCTGCAGACCCCTTTCCTTGATTCCCTGGGAGACATGCAAGCACAATGTTGTTTCCGTACAATTCGATATATGCCTTCTTCTCCCAAGTATTTCTCTTTCCTCGGCATATTCATTTCACACCTTGGCTGATTTGATGTTTCCATGTCATGATACCAATCCCAAGACTAGAGCAAGGTGGAGCAGGGTGTGGTTCAGAAAAGAGTGAACAGTTTCTCCCACTTCCTCCGCCTCCTCCGCGTTTTACGCTTTTTACGCCTGACGACAACCCACCGGTCATCCGATCAATCAAGGATTGGCTATCAAACTGCGACCGTCGTCATAGTGGTATCTGTACCATATCCTCTTCGTCATCTAGCATAGAGCAGAAGATTTCTTGGCTCATTGATGTCAGGGATCGCTGTATAGTACGAGGGGCTGCTTCGAACGAATATCTGGCGCTCAGCTATACGTGGCAGAACAAGACAAGTCAGACCAACAAGGATTCCGAGCTACAGCTGCTCAGCAACAACATTGAGTTATTGACAAAAGTCAATGCACTGGAGCAGCATAAATCGAACCTACCTAAAGTCATAATCGATGGTATGGAGTTGACGAGCGCAATTGGGAAAAGATATCTATGGGTTGAATAGACTCTGCATCGTTCAAGAAGATCCAAGCAAAGCATCCGAGTTTTCATCAATAGACTGTGTTTATTCTGGCGCCTGCATGACCATCATTGCCGCAGCCGAATATGGCATGTTTGATACTCCCGAAGCGACCATTCACAGTCCAGAAGTAAGGCATACATCGAGTATTGTGTGCTCAGAGTCGGAGTTGAAAAATCCCACCAAGCTGGCCGAAGCCGCCAGAGCAGATCGTATTAGGTCTCACTACGAGACCGTGTGTGCGTCTGAGTGGGTAAAAAGGGCTTGGACGTACCAAGAATATGTTCTCAGCAAACGGGTAGTCTTCTTTCTGGGTACACGAATATTCTGGCAATGCGAGTGCGCAGTGTGGGATTCAAGTCAACTTCGACCGCAGCACAATGACAAACCTTCACCAGAGACGCTATCAGAAGTAGCACCCATGAGGCAACTCTCAGTACCGACATGTCCTGACTTTAGTATCTATGCTGACCTGGTTTGCCCCTATAACGGACGGGAGCTGACTTATAACAAGACGGCCTCTCTGCTTTCCTAGGGGTCTTGAACTATCTGGCTCCTGCATTTCCAGAAGGCTTTTTATTCGGCTTACCCAGAAACTATCTAGACCATGCACTACTCTGGCAGCCATTGAAAGGAAGCTATCTTCATTCGTGGCACCGAGAAAACGGGGGCCACCGGAAAAGCTGTCCCTCAACCCGAAGGCCCACGCTGCCATCCTGGGCCTGGTGTGGATGGCAATGCTTTATTGACCCCGCGAGCTTTCCATCGGTTCTGAATGTCGATCAAAATGGCCACATTGCGAACTCCTGGAAACTGCGAAACACCGTCACTTGGGAACATGTGGACTCACCAGGAGACTCTGCCCAGCCAACGTTGTCCACATCAAATAACAACATTTCAGCTTCGGTAACTCGTGCGTCTTTCCTCCCTGCAGCAACCTTGGAGATTCAATACGCACCATTCCCCATAAGACGAACGGGGTTCTACTTGGCGTTTGCGAACCCGGTCCTAATTCAAAGCCCCCTCGCCAATTTACCCAAGGTGGTTGCTCTTCGAGATACAGAGGGAAGGCTTGCGGGCGTGATTCGCATTACAGGAGACGCGACGTGTGGACCAGCAGAGCCCATTGAGCTTATTGCAATCTCGCAGGGAAGTGCAAAGGGCAAATGTTTACGGAGCTGTTACGAGGACAAGGTCCTTCGAAGGAGCAGATACGCAGATCCAAGGCCGTTCCACGCTGTATATGATTGCTCTGGACGGTGGGTTGGTATTGAAGATAGGATGCCCCGGGACGATGGCCATAGCTATCAAGTTATCGCTTCAGGACAGTATGAGGAGAACCTGGAGTTGCCGTAGTATGAAGATGATGAGGAGTACCAGTTTTACAATGTTCTCTGGGTTCAACGCGGGGATCATGATGTGGCATATAGGGCTGGCTGCGGACGTGTGCTGGCGGAAGCGTGGGAGAAGAACGATCCGGAAAACATAAGGATTACTTTGGGCTAGAAGATACTTTTCCTTTGTGTCTTTTTGAAACTTTGGGTACAGATTGACAACAAGTTGCCATTTACCAAACAGTTGGGTATGGAAATCCAACGGTCATTTGGCATTGGCTGAGCCTTGAACAGACGTCAATTAACTCGAGAGCTTCAGCCTCAGTAAAAAGACCCATTCCTTCCATTCACTTGACAAGGATATCGTTGCAAGACTTCAATTGCCCGACTTACAAGCCCTAATAAAATAGGGGGACTTTGCATCCAACTCTTCGGTCACGATGTTGCTGGTCCCGGTTGCCGGAGGAATTCCGCCCATGTGATACTCGTACTATTCTTTTGTAAATAATGTACTTCTTTGTGACCGAGATAAGCCACAGGCGAGTGTTATAGATCTAGCCCAAGAATAATAATATGCACTTTCTTTTTTCCTGACATGATTTTTGTCAAACCGCAGTCAGCTAAACTTCTTCAGACGGCTTTATTGGTAGTTGGAACTACATGTATTTTGGGTACACAAAGAAGTAGTTTCCATGCAAACTCATGCGGTTGAGTGGCAGCCCAAAGATGGGTTGGTGTAGTTCAGGGGTCCAGGAGTAATAACTCAACCTCTATATAGAGCGCGCAACATCTCAACAATGGATGAACAAGAAAGCTGCTTGTCCCATCATTTTAATTCATCAGACAAATAATTCGAGTCATAAGCCATCATAATGCTTCACTCGACCTCGTTTGCAAGCCTATTGCTCGTCGCAGATCTCATCTCTGCGGCGTCTCACCCTCCAGAACCCCCCACCGTCCATCTCTCCTCGGGCACAATCTTGGGAAACACATGCAAACACACTCCAGCAAAGCAATTTCAAGGCATCCCATACGCACACCCACCCGTCGGTCATCGAAGGTTCATGCCCCCAGAACTGTTCACCGGTCGATACCCAAACGGACACCTAGACGCGACTAAACCACCACTTGCATGTATCCAATGGGGATCTGTCTTTGACGTGACAGACACTCCCCTATCAGAAGACTAGTAAGCCATCATCGAGTTCTTACATCCTGACAAAATATCATAATACTAATCCCAAACCTCTAGTTTATATCTTGACGTCTACGTCCCCCCTCACACAACGCCCAAATCATCTCTCCCCGTCAAAGTATTTGCCTATGGCGGCGGCAACGACGGAGGAGCCATCACGTACCCCCTCTACGACTCCTGCAACCTAGCCACAGACGCCATCGTAGTCAAATTCAACTACCGATTAGGTCCTCTCGGCTTCCTAGCGCTACCAGACGCCGGCATCAGAGGCAACATGGCCATCCAGGACTATCTTGCGGCTCTCACCTGGGTGAAACACAACATCAAAGCTGTTGGAGGTGACTCGACCAAAGTGATGCTCTTTGGTCAAAGCGCCGGCGCAGATGATACCTTTGTAGTCTCGACACTCCCAGAGGCAAAGCATTTAATCTCTGCTGCGGTGATGGAGTCTGGAGGAGGCCAAGACGTAGCTCCTTACAAGACAGCCACGTATACGGGTAAAAATTTCGCAAAGACGCTCAACTGCCCTTCAGACGATGCAAGTCCACGCCCTTCTCTCAATGTGAATCCCTTCAAACTGACAATGCCACCTGTTTAGTTGTGCTGTTTCCAATCCAAGTCTGTCAAAGACCTTATCAAGGATCATTCCCAAACGCCTGCCCTCCTCGATCCAGCCAAAAAAGAGTGTGAAGTGGCCTCGCTTTAATGCTCATGCAAACCGAGGAGTGTACATTCAGGACAGCATAACACCAGCCGAGCTGGATTTTACAGAGTGCCAGTTTTGGGATCAAATCTGGGCGGCCATGGGCGGTGTCAAGTTTGGCCCGGCAGCGTGATTTCTTAAAAGACGGTTGCAAGATGCAGG
The DNA here is from genome assembly GCA_001721665.1 of Trichoderma pleuroti. NCBI lineage: Eukaryota > Fungi > Ascomycota > Sordariomycetes > Hypocreales > Hypocreaceae > Trichoderma > Trichoderma pleuroti. The sequence continues at coordinate 15,067 of MDJU01000462.1, forward strand.
AATAAGTGAAGAGTTATAGTTATAGAGCAAGTGTTAAATCCATTCGCTCATTGATGATTGAAGCGCATCTATCTAAATATATATGTACATGTTATAAAGACAGTCGTAAATCAGCTGATGCTATTGTATGAGCCAGCTTACATGACGTCGGGTATCTACATGGTCCCATTCAGATTCTCCTCTTATATCGAACCGATCCAAGAATCGAAACAAAAAAGGCCGGGGATTCTACACTCGTTTCTTCAAAGCAGCGACACTCGCATTCTATGCGTGAGGGTCTGGTAGCCAAAGAACCAAATCTTGATCTGCCGTTGCGAAAAAGTTGAACCGCGGGTTGAAAGCCAGCACCGCCGCCTCTCTCTTATCAGGCAGCGTCCATGTTGGGTCCAGCACCTTGTTCTCTGCCGGCTGCTTCAGTGTATCCCAAACCAGCACGTCCTGCTTAGCTCCACCACTGAGCACATATCGTCCATCCGGTGCGAAACAGCAGTCGCCGCTGCTTTCGAATGCTCCGGGATCGGTGGGAGCCGGGGCGGCGCCGTTTGCGGCAAGATTCTCGCCCGGAGCAAGCCGACGCGTCCCACCTGCGGGCCGTCGAAGATAGGCCTTTAGATTGCCCTGGAAAGCGTCGAAGAGGAAGTGGCCACGGCCCTTTGTTCCCACGAGGATAGTTTTGCCGTCGTTGGAAAACTCGAGCTTGGTCCACCCCTTGACAAGACACTGAGAATCGACTCCGCGGCACTGCTCCACAATGTCAATGGTGGCAAACGGCGCCTTGTCGTAGTTTCGAACATCGTACATTAGGACAGAGCCGCTGCTGGGACACGCAACGGCAAAGACTGTCCCGGAAGGATCATAGGCTGCAAGGTACGGCGATCGGAGGAAGAGCTGGCCCTGCCAATGCTTCGTCTGTGTGTCCCACAGCCGGACAGTGTTGTCCTGCGAACAGGATATGAAGTTGTCGCTTCCAGGATGTACGGCAAGCGCTGTGACTGCGGCATCGTGACCTTCAAAGTAGCGAATGAAGGAGTTGTCGTGAGTGGCGAGGTATCGGATGGCGTCTGGAGAGCGATTAGATGCGAACAGCGCCAGGATGATGGTGGGGATGGATTGCTATTACGGTTCTGCTTGGTACTGGCGTATATTATACTAGACCTCGTATGCGTAAACTTTGCCAGCTTGACACCGTACTTCTTGCTGAGCAGGCTCTTGTCATGGCGCCCCTCTCGGACGTTGTAGATCTGGATCGTCTCGTCGCTGGCAGACGTCATGAGCAGCTCGCCGTCGTCGTCGTAGTCGATTGAAAGCACCCGAGGCTGAGGCCGTCCGTCTTTGATATCTTCGCGACGTAATAGCTAAAAAAATGAAGAGCCAATTCACGTCAGCACTGCTTGTCTGACGATACAGCGGTAGCAAAACAAACGGACCTTTGTCGGGCGGAAGCTGGACACGACGTCGCTGAGATTTGACACGGGCGCGCTGGCGGCGAGATTCCTCGAGATGCTGAGCGACGGAGAGCCGTTTGAGCTGGCGGGCAGATCGAGGTCCATGGGCGTGGAAGCCATTGTGTCGCCGAATCAGCAGAGCTTTGAGGCCACGCTGCGAAGATGCGGTGCGTCTTCCGACCGAGGCCACAGAGGCCGCTGTAGCGAAGCGTCGCAGGTGCTCTTTTAGCGGTCGGAACGAGGAATTGCGGTGACGAAGAGCGATTTCGGGGGTTGGCCGTGACGAATTGAGCGGCGGGTGGAGGAGAAGAGAAGATTCGATGCAGCTGTGATTGTGCGTGTGTTGGAGGTGCGAAATTGCAATGGTGTATTTGCTGGAGCAACGACGTCACGCTTCTGGGGTCTATTTTTTTTTTGGCGTGGCCGATTCCAACGCCAAAGCACGTGCCGCTCAAAGGTGAGAGAAGCACATGTACGAGTACAGTACAAAAGAATGCTGACAGTCAAAACTCTTATAAGTTTTCGTTATCATTAACCATTATTTTAAAGTAATCATTACATAATTGGTACGAATGAATGTGTTTATCATACTAGCTTGGTTGGTCATTGTCATAGTAAATGCGTGGCTGCATCATGCTTCAACACCAATGAGGAGCATCCCCGTATAAGTCCTTGACACTCACACATATATCATTGCTTTTTCTAAATAACTGTACATAGTTCAGCATCAATATTCCCTTGTTAACATCCAGTTCCAGAAGAAAGTAGTAACAGTAACATATACATAGAAACCGTGAATCCGTAATGGATGAAAATGTTCCCTCTATATCTACTACAACACCACCGTAGTCGCTACACTGGTGATAGCCGCTCCCTATATATACATATCTATTCTAATAACAACATAATGAAACTTTTTAACACTGAAATCTCACTCTTTTCCTTCTTCTATATCCCTTGACGAAGACGCCGCTTCCACATCCACATCCTGCGCGCTCACCTGCGTAAACGCCCTCTCCACCATGATGCCTCCCGCCTTGAGCCCGTCCATCTCGACCGCATCGCTCGGCGGCCCCTGCGCAGACACTTCCGTCACGGTGCGGTTCGTCTCGCCCGTAAAGGCATCGCTGTGGTTCAACTTGGCCCAGTCGTGATGCTGCACCTTGCCCTTGTCACCACACTGCCGATCGGAGCTGACGCCCGTTGCGGCGCTCCGGGACTGCGTCACCGTCCACTGCGTCACGTTCCGGACACCGGCTCGGAGAAAGTCGCTGATGACGACGAGATGCCGGTATATGGGGGGGAGGTTTGCGCACAGAATGGCGCCGCAGGGCTCCCAGGCCGATAGGATTCCGAGAGTGGCCTCGTCCCCTGTTGCAACACCGTTGATTAGGAACCTCTGACACGGTTTGGTGGGAAAACGAAGAAGAGCAGGGATCAAGACTTACACGTAAAATCAGCAGATGCAACGCCAAACACACACGACAGCCTCGCCGCGCTAATCGCACACACTGCCAGTCCAACGCCAAACATGAGGCACAGGGTGATCCTCTTCTCCTTGGCTGCCTGGAGCCCCAGGATCACCGGGATCGGCATCAAAAACACCCACAGGTCCGTTATCATGTTGGTCACGTTGGTAAAGTACGTAAAGGCCTCCTTGTTGATGCATCTCCCCTTGGCCTCACCCCACCATGCCTTGATGGGCCGGCATCCAAGGCCCAGCGTCACCTCCATGACAATGACCCAGACGCACACGAAGCAGGCAGTGCAGAGGACGATGAGCCTAAACTTGCGGGTGACAAAGATGCGGTAATATAGCGCCAAGATGGACAGCTTTGTGAAGGCGATGGCGATGTCGTAAAAGTGGCTAAAGATGTAGTCTCCCTGTTGGATGAAGGGATGGTTGTCAGTAGCCATTTTCTTCTCCCTGTCAGCACAAGAGAGCCAAGAGGTCTTACCTTGAGAAACATTTGTGCTTGATGCGTGGATAGAGCCTCTATATGTCGTCCAAGTCCATTCGGCGGTCCTTACATGGCAACGTCAGTCCTCATGCTGCTCTTACAAGCCATGGTATCAGGTCTCAACCTACCATATACAATCCCAAGCACGCACACAGTCATGGCCACCAACTTCAAAGCCCTTGTTAGCTCTCTTGACACTTGGAAACATGGTGAAGCCATACCGTCGCAAAAAGCATGAGATAGTCGTCAAAAGAAAACCCCGACTGTGCAGATGCTGACGCCCATAGCCGCCACCCGGTGCTGAGCGCCTCGAGCGCAATGGGAATCGCATACATGGTGGTGACCATGCGCGTCTTGGACTCGGCCAAGTATTCCGGGCTGAGCGTCGAATTCGTCGCCATCTTGTGCGTTTATTCTTGTCTTGTCTTGTCTTGTCTTGTCTTGTTCTGGCGTTGTTCGACGACGTTGTGTCGTTCAAGAAACAACTCGCAGCATAAGCAGCCACTGCCCCACGCAGTGACATGTATACTGTTTATATATGAATATTCAGAGCAGCATTCTTCAAAGGCCTCGCTATCTGAAAGAGATGCTCGCCATACGAGTTGCGTGGGGGGGGATACCCAATCGGATGGTTGACAGCTCGTAACAGTCAGTAGCAGCACCAACCGGCCGGCCGGCTGAGGCCGTACAATGCGTCACTGACACGATGACATGCTCGCAAAGAGTCGAGCACGCACGACAATATCAATGGAAAAGCGATGTGAAAAGGAGTGAGAATACAGACGGAAAAGATGTGGAGAGAAGAAGAAGAAGAAGAAGAAAGAAGAAGAAGAAAGAAGAAAAGCAAGGCCATGCGCGAGGCTGCAGTAGGCAGGCCACTCTTTACATCAACAGACATGTAGGCAAGCGTCATTGCATGGCTGACCATGTTCAATATTATGCAGCACACATGCGACATGACCCTCCCAGATCGAAATCCACCACTCTCTGCTCCGTACAAGCCCGTACAGATACATGATGCTCGCTGCCAGCCCACTCCAACGGTACCACCACCTGAAGGGGATCCTCTTTTGCTCCTCACGGACCGATCCGTCCACTTAGATGCCGTCAAACTGGAATGGAGGATGCCCAACGAGTACCAGTTCGACAAGGCTCTGCTGCAGCATCAGCCAGAGCAAGAAGATGGAAGAATTCGAGAAATGACAGAGAGGAGGCACTGGATGTCAAATCAGCGGTTTATCTGCCAAACTGGCACAATGGGTGGGGAGGATAATTGATCCAACACCAAAGAGCGTCACATCCAGCTGCATACAGTAACTGTGCCTATAGTCACCAGATCTGCTCGCCACAATTTGATTCTCTACTCAGTCTGTGACGTCAATGCGCCTCGTTTTCAATGCAGACACCACGGCGATGATGCATGTAGATTGGAATACAAGCCACGTATGCTGAAGCAAATCATATGTGCAAAGAGTTGTAGCTGTGCTACGTACATGGATGCAAGAATGCGAGGATCCAGGTGATGAAGCGGCATGGGGCATTGTAGAGCAAGTCTCCTCCTCATCGGTGTATATGGGGGACATAGTATCGGGAAAAGAAGCAACAGAGAAGCAACAGAGAAGATTCAAGCATGCTAATCTCTTCCTTGGCTCTACACACCCACTCATACACTCCTCATGCCCTCTTTGTATAAGAACATGAAGCCTGTGTATTAGGAATTACTACAGAATGGCCCAGAGGTGGGGGGACAGGGCAAAGATGCTGGGCATCCATGCATGTAAGACAGTCGACTCCCAAGCCGGGCTAGCCAGAGTCGACGATACGACGTCGAGTTCAAGTTCAACAGAGTGTTGTCAAGCAGGGCGAGTACCGGTACAAATGCTTTACATTGTCGGATTTCGCCTCGCACACAGCACATGTGGGATCCCACATGAATCGCCACGCCATTTGCACGTTTGTGTGCATGCGTCCATGGTAGGTTGCTCAGCTGCGGAATGTCTACATGTACAGGTCTTCTGAGACGATATCCCGTGAATCCGATTTGTGACTGAGGAGAAATGAGCAAGTCCCAGCCATCCATTTTCTAAATGTCTCAGTTGACTGGACTCTCTTCATCACGCTGGTGCCCTCGAGTGCGCGTCCTTGAATCAGTCATGCTTTTCTTGACAAGAGACAATGGCAATCATCTGCACTCTCAAATGCAGCAAGTAATAGTACCATCACCAACCTGAATCCCTGTCTTGTGTCCGCCCACCATGTAAAGGCGTTGCAGCTTCGGCCCCCTGCAGAAACCAGAGAGTAGAGATTCCTTACTATCGACATCTCTAATGCCACGGTAACAACAACACGAAAACGAGCCGCAAGCATCTGCACCTTCAGCTTCCCCTTGTCCCACATCTCGACCTGCGCCGTGCCGTAATGAAACCACATGCAGAAAACCACACGCGTCCAACATCCAACACAGCATCCAACAGCAAGCTTCAGGCATCGCCGATGCATCCAAATTAATTTCCAGCTGCCTCGGCGCGATCCATGTCCATATGCTTAACCAGCTTGGATACCGAGATATTTGGTGCTACAGTGGTGAATCAGCACGTATGGGCGCATCGTTTAGAGTTTGCAGTTGTGCCGTTGGATCATACAGACTGCATGTGGATTTAACAAAACTCAATGCTCAGTGCGTGTATTTGAGCACATCTGCCAGCTGGCGAACCACCTGATGAAGACTGTTTGAGCTGTTGCCATTGCTTTCTCTCCTTGTTTCTCTCAATTTCACTTTTGCATGTTTTTTTGTTTTTTTTTTTGAAAATTCCACTCCTCTCTCTCAATCTTGATTCCCCGAGTAAATAGCCATTTATCGAGAGAAAACATAAAAGTCACCGCGATGAGGCTCACCGTCAGCTTCATCTTACTCGCCCTGGTCACAACCTCAGACCAAGCAGTGCCGAAACCTGCGCCTCGCCCACGAGTTGACTTGGGATACGCCGTCTACGAGGGTCTCTACAACGCCACTACCGACCTCAACATATGGAAAAGGTACGCATCACGGTCTCTATTGCGTGGGATCAGGAGCATTAAAACTCACCACTCCACAGCATCCGGTATGCTGCTCCGCCAGTGGGCAAGCTGCGATGGCAAGCTCCCCGAGAACCCCCAAAGACTACGGCCCCGAATCGCCTCGTCCAAGCCGTAGATCAGCCTCCCTGGTGTCCTCAATCAGGGGCCTTTGGCGTGCCCTTGGTATACGGCTTCAACTCCAACCCCGGCAACGAAGATTGTCTCTATCTCAACCTCTACGCTCCGCCGCGAGCTGAGAATCTGCCCGTCCTTGTTTGGATCCGTAAGCATGAACGCATCACAAGAGCCACACATTGAGCGAAGCTGACTGTGAATAAACTGCAAAGACGGCGGCGGTTATTCCGTCTTCGCTGCCACCTACGACCCCAGCCCCCTCGACTGAACACCAACAACAACAGCTTCGTCGTCGTCGAGATCCAGTATCGCCTCGGCGCATTCGGCCAGCTGGCTTCGGCCCAAGTTCGCCAGCACGGCAAGCTCAATGCCGGACTCTTGGACCAGCGCTTCGCCCTCGAATGGGTTCAAAAGCACATTTCCAAGTTTGGCGGCGATCCAACACGCGTGACTCTGGGTGGTGAATCATCCGGTGCTGGATCCGTCATGTATCAATCCCTGGCGTATGGAGGTAAAGCATCTAGACTCTTCAACAATGTACGTGTTCCTCAAACTCCCCAACTCTTACTTATGACGATGGCGCGCATGACTGACCAGTTCCAGCTCATTGTGGCAAGCAACTATGTCCCTCCCATTTACCCCTTTGACAGCGACATGTCCACAAGTCACTACAACGACTTTGCCGAAGCCGCCGGCTGTGGAAGGGATTCAGCTGCTGTGAAGAGACACTCGAGCGTATTCCACTGCCTTGTCGCCGCAGATACAGATGCCCTGCAAAATGCCAGCGGCCTCGTATCAACGTCCGAGGGCTACTTTGGGAGCTTCGCGTGGCTCCCAGTCATCGATGGCGACATGATCCGGCAGCGGCCCTCGGAACAGCTTCAGTGCGGCAAAGTCAGCGGCAAGCGTGCTTTGATCGGAGTACGATGAGGCCCCTTTCTGTGATTCTTGGATGCCTCGTTTCCGTGCTAATGCTCGACAGACCAATGCAGATGAGGGCGTTCCCCTGACGAACCCCAACATCACCACCAAGCCGCAGTTTGACGCCTTCATCTCCTCCACCCTCCCTCTCCTGACCACCGCCGACATTTTATCCCTCAATCGCATCTACGACACGGCCGCGGCCCAGCCGGGCGACAACGGCACCCGCTTCGACACCAGCGGCGACGCGGGCCCTACGGCAAACACCGTCTCGGGCATGGCCACGGGCATCCAGCAGACGGCCTTCAACGTGGCCGCCGAATCCATCTTCCAGTGCCCGTCCCAGTGGATCGCCGAAGCCTTCAGCTCGCCGGCCTCTGGCCGCCGCGCGTGGAAGTACCAGTACTCGCTCGACCCGGCGTACCACGGCGCGGATCTGGGCGCCTACTTTGCCAGCAGCGGCTTCCCCAATCCCAGCTTCCAGCACAGCTTCCGCAGGATATGGGGCAGCTTCATCGTCAGCGGCAGTCCAGTCATTTCCGTCGACGACGCGACTGCCGGAGCCGAGAACGCCACGGTGCCGGTTGATGCCAGCCATCCGGAGATGATCTCGTGGCCGCAGTATAGCGTGCAGAACCCGACGTTTATGAATCTCAACACGACGGGCGGGGAGGTTGAGCTGGTGACGGCGACGGACGAGCTGAGCTACCATGTTCGCCATGGGGACGGCATTGTCAATACGTTTCGCCTGGCTAATGCGAGAAGCTGGGAGGGGGGGCGTGGCGAGAGATGCGCATTCTGGAGGGCTGTTGCGCCAAGAGTGCCCAACTAAGGTGAGCTCTAGACTTCTATTTTATACTTGTTTCGTCTGCTTTTCCTGGAGAAACATGGGTGGAGGCTACAATGAATATAAACGGCATCATTTTGCCTGTATACATCATCGTTGGACGCACTTGTATGGATGGTGAGATGAGTACTGAACGATGTTGGCCCTTATTACATACTCGGAATCATTTCCCCTTGCTCTCCGTAAAATAACAATGAATGAGAGAGACAAGCTTATAGATTAGCTTCCATCAAAATCTCCCATCCGTCGCCCACATGCACTCTCTCGTTTACTCGCGGCACTCGGGAATGCCCTCAGCAATCACACGTAGCCCATCGGCCACCGAGATCCGCTCAGCTTCCAATGTCCAGTTGTTTAGCTTTTTGAGCACCGCAGCCATACTATAGTAAAGCTGTGTTGCAATGACTGACGGCATATCTCTATGGATATACACACAAGTTTACCGATGAACCGCTGCCCCCGTCTGGCCCAGCGGCTTTCGTCGGCGCAACCATAAGTCAAGTCCGCCACCAGGAGAAGCAAAGCCTCGCCCAATGATCCGACGACCCTCAACCTTGAAACCCCCACGACGCATCATCGAATCAAAGCGACGCTGAATAATCGCGGGAGATTGCGGGGGATGGGCCAAGGATCTCAGATGGTACTATTCTAGGTACGTAGTACTCCGTATTCCATCCTCGTACTGTGCAAGCCTCTTGCGGAAAACGCTCTGCATCCCATCCCAGCCTGTCAAGAAAGCCAAATGCACTCGGCCGCGTTACGGCATCGGTCAGACCGGTGGCGCCTTTTACGCCCATTGTCTCGTATAGGCAAATGGGCGAAGAAATGGAATGGAAGAGAAGCAAGACAAGATACAGATAAAAAAAAAAAGAAATGATGATTGATTTTTAAGATCCTCAGTCAGCCCATCCGTCTCATCTCATCCTCCTCCCGTCGTCGTAATACTACAGTCGCACAATAGTAATACTACATCATTTCGCTCGGCTTCTTTTCAATCCATTCGGCATCAGCTTACATACTCTGATACCCTTCCCTCTTCATTTTCATTTTCCTCAATTGGTCCCTGAACCGCCTAGATTTTCCCCCAACCGGCGCCAAACTCAACTGTGCAACACTTCATTTTCCCCAGGTCTTCCGAATCTCCGTTCTTCGGCCACTGTGGCTCTCGGGACCCTGTTTTTTTTTCCTCTCTCCCTCTCTCCCTCTTCCTCCACACGACACAATTAGGCTTAACCGCAGAAGAAACGGCTTCAAAAAATTAAAGGCCATTTACATACATACTGCGAGAGATTGATTTCCTGCTCCACCTGCGGGATCCCGGTCGGGTTGACGTGCAAGCCTGTTGCCATTGCTAGCCGGGCCGCCGTCATCGGGTCTCGTCGCACCAAAAATCGAAATCCGTTCCTGCAGCTCCCCAACACCCTCAATTCTTTTTTTTTCTTTCTTTTAACCCGCATCGTTGTAGGCTCTCCTTGTTACCTATTACTGTTGCCGTCTTTCTTTTTGATTCTTTGGTAACAACACAGGCGGTAAAAAAAAAAAAAGAGCCTCGCAGCTGTGCGAAAGGCAACGGCGACAGCGCCATGTCCACCACAATCGGGTACGTTTGCGACTCGACTCTTACACACACATCTCGACTCACAACTAACACTCTCTTTCTCCTTGTCCAGCGGTTTCGCCGCAGGCGCTCTGGCGGCGTGCGGCGCCGTCACCGTCACGCACCCGGCCGAGGTCCTCAAGATCCGACAGCAGCTGCAGGGCGAGCTGCAGACAAAGGGCGCGCAGCCGCAGTACTACCGCGGCCCGATCCACGGCATCAGCGTCATTGTCAAGAACGAGGGCATCCGCGGCATCTACCGCGGGCTGGGCGCCGCCTACATCTACCAGGTGCTGCTCAACGGCTGCCGGCTGGGCTTCTACGAGCCCATGCGCAAGGGCATGGCGCGCCTCTTGTTGCGCGACGAGGCCGCCCAGAACCTCGCCGTCAACGTGCTCTGCGGCGCCTCGTCCGGCATCATCGGCGCCGCCGCCGGCAGCCCCTTTTTCCTCGTCAAGACGCGGCTGCAGAGCTTCTCGCCCGTCCGGCCCGTCGGCACCCAGCACAACTACCGCAACGCCTGGGACGGCCTGCGCCAAATCTACCGCGGCGAGGGCTTCCTCGGCCTCTACCGCGGCATCAGCGCCGCCATGGTCCGCACCGGCTTCGGCTCCTCCGTCCAGCTGCCCACGTACTTTCTGGCCAAGCGGCAGCTGGTCAAGCACGCCGGCATGGACGAGGGCCCGGCGCTGCACCTGGCCAGCTCGTCCGTCAGCGGCTTCGTCGTCTGCTGCGTCATGCACCCCCCTGGTGAGCCTTGACTTGTCCCATTCTCTCTCTCTCTCTCTCTCTCTCTCTCTCTC
>MDJU01000463.1:0-25631 GCA_001721665.1 Trichoderma pleuroti
GTATGGGAGTTTATGACGAAGAAAAGAAAAAGAAAAAGGCCTGCGATTTTGGTTGCATTCATGATGGTTTTTGGTAGGATTTATGATGCTCGACGAGGCTGTGACGTGGTGGGGGGTGGGGGGGGGGGAAGGTTGACGGACAAACACTGAGCTTTCAAGGGCGAAGGAGAAAAAGGATTAAAAATAGCAAGCCACGCGAGAGTGAGACAAAGTTTCCAAGCTTTTTTTTTGTTTTGATGGGGGGGGGGGCAAGATGTTCTTTTGTGCTACGTTCGGGATGCTGCATGCGTCGGGGGGGGGGGGTTCTAATTATATTGGATACTACTATACCTCTCTTTTTACGTTGCCAGCGCGAAAGGGGGGAGAAGAGCGCTAGAATATTCGATGCTGGCTTCTTTTTTGGGCTGCGGATTTGGTGGAATGCGAGAGATGGACAGGTGATGTAGGATGCTAGACATTTTCTTTGCAGGAATGGGAAGGAGTTTGATCGGCGAGACCAACAAATGTCACATGTTGAAAGAAAATGTGCAGCAGGGAATACTACTAAGTAAAAAGACCAGAGCTGGGATCGGCTTCTAGAAAAGTCTTGGCGAGATCTACCGCGGGAAGGGCTTGCGGGACGACGCGAAGATGGGATCCTTTTCTTGATCTACTTTCTTTCCACTTGGACCCAAGGGGACGGAAAACAAAACAAAAAAACGCACACTAAAGGGGGGGCGTGTGCAGCGAGAAGGGGGAAGACGCAAGGCCCTGTTTTTAACGTTTTGGTCGGGGCCGCATAAGTTTCGTTTTTTTTTTTTCACTTGATTAGGGACTCATGGGCCAAAATGGTATGTATTTTAGTGTTTTTTTTTCCTGGTCTAAATTGGTTCGGTTTTTGGTGTACCTGTGACGTGACGAAGGGGTGTGTGGGCGGGAGGACCGGTGGAAGGGCCCGGCTTGTTTGGTGAGATGGATAGCGGCACTAATGGAGATTGTGTTTGTAGGAGATGGGGGTTTTTTTTTTGATACCGAGTGCGGTGTGATGAAGGAATGAGGCTGGAGGGTTTGGGTTTTTATATGGAGGTGGCTTTGGTGAGATTTGGCGTTGAAGAGCGCTTATGGCTTGCGTTTTACTTGTGTGGACGGACGTGTGTAATGGAGATTACTACACGGCCAATGTCTTGATGATGTAGATGCGTAGTGAGATGGTCGAGGATAACTAGCCGGCAGAAACAAGCAAGGCGGCCGTTGGTCAAGACGACTTATAACAAGGCTGGGCCCGCGGGTTTAGAGTGCTTTGGGACGGCTTTTGGACGGCTTTGTTGGATCGCCGGGGTTGGGTTGCATGGTTTGCTTTTAGTGGGTGTATGATTTCGAGAAATGAAAAAACAACTAAGAGCATGGTTTCTAGAAGAGTGCTACACGTATGCTTAAGAAACAGAGGGAGGGGCGAATTGTGATGATGTGAAGGGGCGCTGATGGAAACTGCTGGGATGCTGTTTGTATAAGCTCCAAGTTGGAGTATAAGCCTCTTCACGGAGGATGGATGTCGGCCTGGTAATGAGATGATGCTCATGATGGACAGAACAACTGAGCTCTTTTTCTACAATTCAGGCACGCAGATATTCAACATGAATTCAAGTCTTTTCTCCGAGGAATAGTGGCATCGCAGCCAAACCTCAAGACGCACACACCCTCCCTTCTCTCGATAGCCTCACCTCCAACAACAGCCTAGCAGTAGCACAAATCCACCCACGCCTACAACCCAACCAAGGGGGCAAAAAAGAAAAGAAAAAAACAAGAAAATGGACGTCAATGTGACAGCGGGTTCGGCACGCAAAAGGCGGCGGCCGCGGTGGGAACACACCAACACAAACCGCCCCCCCCCCCCCCTTGCCCACAAAGGACTAGAACATTATAGCATAGATTTTCGCCTTGCGCCCTTCTCCCCATCGTTTTCTATTTGTCGTGCGACGACGCTTTTTTTCTTCTGCGCACCCCTTGCTTAGCGCCTTGCACTGTGTTGCTGTGAGGACCAGGGCCGGAGGTTTTAGGGGGAGGGGGAACATCGTGGGTTTTTGTTGTTTTTTTAGTGCCATCGCCTTTTTGGGGCGATCTGGGGAAACATGGTGGTTATACGAGCACGGAGGATATTGGCATGTCATGCTGCGGAGCGGTTTGGTAGGGCTGTGATGGACGAGGGGGAAGGATTGTACAAGTAGGTACACGTAGTCGTAAAGAGCGGTGTCTGTTCATCACAGCAGATGTAGATGACGACACTTTTTTTGATTTTCATGTCGAGTCTCCGGCTCGATTCGCTGCAAGCAACGATGCCGAGACTGCCGCCCGTCCTCGCAACCAAACGGGACACCGAAACCCCCCCGTCAGCATGCCGAACCAACGAAGGTGATGCGAGATGTACGATGTGCGTGTTCTCTTAGTGGCCGCGCGGGTTTCCCATGTTGGTGAAGGGGAGGCCCCCTTCAAGCCGGGTTATGCCGGTCTATCCGGGGGCTCTCATGATGGCATGGGCCCTGGAAGGGTTTCGCTGCGGGAATCAGGAGACGCTTGTGCTTTGGGAGAGTGCTGACATGGTGTGCGAGAATGCTACTCTTTGGGTTTCTTGGGTTGGCTGGCCTAGGTAGTAAATCGTCAGACTTTTTGCTTGTCGAGTACATGTTTTTTATAGATGAGAAGGAGAATATTACTTTCATCCTCTTATTATATTAATGGGTGAGAATATGTATCGTTTGATATTTTTACAAGTGATGAGGCAAGGAGAACCATTGGATAACAAAGGTCAAGTGGTGGATGGTGCCTGTCGTGAAGCTACTCCAAGGCATATCACGTAAATGTCCCAATACATGCGCATGTACAGCTACACTCTTGTCAACTCCCAAAAGACCCATCAACTTCACGATTTACCCCTGTCCCAAGGGCAATGTACTCGTACACATCACATCTTGTCTTATTCTAAAACCAAAACAAAAAACGTGGAAAGCAGATGGCCTAGCCAAAAGGCTAAATTTAGCCCTATTTAGCTGGTCTTTGGACCGACACCCCCCAGCACTAACGATGAGTCTTGGGAGGTTTCTTTTTTTGTGGGAAAACAACACCAACCGTCTGGCGTGCTTGAGGCGCGTAGTGCGAGCTTGGCTCCAGGCCCTGGGTGAAAACTACATTAGTGGCAGTGACGGCCTTTTTTTTTGTCTCTGGTGGTTTTTTCTTGTGCCTTGCCTTGCCAGAGCGGCAGCTAGAGGAGCTGGTTTGAGGGACTAGCAGTTGACGGGCTTGGTTTTGGTGTTTTGTCGTCTTTGGTGTTGCTGGTGCATCTCGCACCCTCTGAAGCTGTTTTCTATTTAGCGCCTTGTCCTGCTTGAACAGGTAGATGACCTGCTGCACATGACATGGACCAGCGTCTTCATGTAACATTTCACCTTGCAATAAATGAATTGATTCATTCTTCCCTAAGCATCATATGTGTAACAATAAATTGTCCTAAATGCATCTCAGTAGACCATCTGTTGTGCTGCCTCTGTCTGGGCTTGTGCTGCCAGATAGCTAAAGCGGGTATAGAGCGGATAACGCCACCAAACAATTTGCACGTCAACCTCACACCTTCCATCACCGCAATCCAGAGCTTCAGCATCATCCTTTTCACATCAGCCACAGCTGATACTCCATCATACTGGTATCGGGATATCTTGATCAAGTCGCATCAAGTTTTTGCTTACGATAGGAGCTTGCGGGAACACACACGCCCACGTCTCTGCCCCGCATCGAGCTCCAGCATCACCATCTATCAACACCCTATCACTAGAACAAAGCTCATATTACAGCAGCCCGTATCGCATCTGTACAAGCATGGCTGGCGAGAGGCCGTTCCCGGCATCGCCTCTGCCTATAGGCGGGCCGAGAAAATCCAGCTCGGGCGCTCGCTCAACAATGTCCCACGACTCGGTCCCCGTGCTGGGTGCTCATCCTTTTGGATCTCTTCATGTTGTCCACCCTGACGAATCCATGGATATAGAGCAACGCCAAGATAGTCCGCCTCCTCCTCTGGACCCCCCCGAGAACCTGAATGGCCGGAAACGAGTTCAGTTTAGCGATGCTCGCACAGAGATTCGAGACGACTCGTCGAGTCTGGCAACTCGTGTGTCCATCAGCCACTCCATGGGCGGAGGAGATGTGCTCCTCATTTTGGATCTGCCCCAAGTCTATCTCGTGGGATACGACACCACCTCATTCACTGCCAGGCACTTTGGAGGCATCAGGATATCCGCCCGGCCCTCATTTCTTCTGGGTAACCATCCCGACAGCGGCGCCGTCAGGTCTGGTTTCTGGATTGTATCGTCTGGCGCGCACCAAGTCCATGTTTTGCAATGGGACAAGTTCAACGAGACCGTGCTTGAACCTTCACGAGCAGAGGCCCGAATCCAGGCTGAAAACCTCGACAGTTTTCACGACAAGCTGGTCCCTTATCATGACCCGTCGTCCGTCAATCCAGAGGGAGAAAAGCCTGATGCAGCCGTCCAAAAGGCAGCGAGAGAAAAGTTCAAGATATGGAAACCGTTGTCTGGGAGCGTCACCGAACAGGTGCTTGGCCGCGTTACCGGGCAGCATGCCAGCAGTTGGCATGTCGATACGACGGATCGCGTCAAGGGGGCTGTCCTTTTGGCCGCAGAGATGGAGCTTGAAATAAGATTCGCAAATCATGTGCTCCAGTCGAGAGAAGTCAGTTTCAGCTTCTCGCAGCACTCAAAAACATATTCTGCCGATATCCTGGGAGCCGCTCGAAGCTTGGCCGCTACAGATGCAACGTCCTACATGATGTCTGTCATGAGCGAACCCAACAAGGAGCTATCCGAAGATGACGTTGTTGGAGAGCTTCAGTTTGCCTTTATCGTCGGCGTGCATCTCGGAAATGATGCCTGTATCCAGCAGTGGTGGCACATGGTGCTCAAGCTCATCCTCAAGGCATATCTTTTGCCGGAGCACCGCCCCGTTCTCGCTGCCAAGCTGCTGCAAACCGTTGCCGCGCAGCTTCAATACGGCTCCGAGTGGCTGGACGAGTCCATCATGGACTATAGCGGCTCAAACAGCCAAGAGCTGAGGCTTGCCCTCATCATCTACAAGCGCCGGCTGGACGAGGTCCTCAACAGCCTCGGCACTCACGCCACACCCGAACAGCTCAGAGTCGGCACCGCGTTCGCCAAAGTGGAGGACGAGGTCGTGGCCCTCGGGTGGGATCTGCATGCCGACTACCTGAGGAAGGGTAAAGTCATGATGGAAGACGGCGAGGAGGTCGAGGTGGAAATGGCGGAGCTGCAGGCCGAAGACGAGCGTGGCGAGTGGGCGCCTGAAGTTGTCGAGCTTGACGAGCATGGACGCCAGCGGGACTTGGTCTCGTGGAACGATTAGGGGACTGCGGCCACGGACGGGCGTGAACAAGACGAGACGCAGCATGTCAGGCAGTCTGTGGAGCCGCGTGAGAGACGGTCTTCTGGCTGGATGGGCTTGAATGGGTGGTCGAAATTGGTCACGAGGAGGAGGATGAGTGCTCTGAAACAGGCAAAGAAGCGGATGATTCTGTCAGAGTCTCCTTGAATGGGAGTTTCGAGTTTGCGTTATTGTTTATCCATGCTTGGCGTTTGGGGGATTGGGCGGGCGTATGGATTGTATTCGGCATGGGTTGGGTAGACTGGAAAAGTGCTACGGTCGTTTGGGTCTCTGGAGTGGTTGAGCTCTAGTTTGATAGGTTTCCTTGGTTCAACTTTAACATAATGTTTACTCGATTTGCTCTTTGTGCTGAGATGCTTGAGGATGCGTACTGCAGACTCTTTATTAATGAGAGAGTGAGAGATTCCTCTCGATTGCTTTGTCGTGTTGGAAATACGGACAACACTTGACTTGAAGCTCTTCTACCAAGTAAAGCGAGGCCTTGGACCACAAATTAGCCAGTATCCTTGCTGAGATGGAATTGACAATATATTGAGACTGATATTGGTATAGACATCTTGAAGTGGATAGTCGTTGCTATGCTCTGAGAGAGCATGTACAGACAGACCTGAGACCGTCATTACAATTGGACCCAGGCGTTCAGGTATGGAAATTTGTTTGTTTGCTAGAGGCTGGATAGTGGGTTGGGGCATCATTGATAGTTGCTGCTCGTGATTATTAATGTCTAATGCCTGTGTTGAGAATATCTTGGCAAATCTATGTTGAGAATATCTTTGTAAAAAGAGATTGGTGTACTGATATCAAGTGCTTGACATCTTTTGCATCATTGACATCTTTCAAAGTATCGTGCTTGGCAAAAGGGCCGTGGACGTCGATTATCAGATTACAGCTCTCTCCGTCTGGCATCATAAACGGACAATGGCTTCATAGGTTTTGCATTTCTTATAAAGAACGCGTGACGACCCGGTATACGCCACGTCTAGAATACACGCACGCACACATTCACACACACGCACGTCTCTGCACTTTGTAAACGTTTGAAGATTTCATTAGCCTGCCAGACCCGTTACAATCCGCCCAAAGCAAGGCCATGCAAATGCCAGTGGGAAACCTATCCCCGTGCCAGGGGATATGCGACTCCGGCCCCTTTTGTATTCCACATCCTGAAAGCTGCAAAAGGAACAGCAGCGCAAGATGCTTCTCTCGACCATTTCTTCCTTGTTCCTCCTCGCCCCCCCGCCAACTCCCAACAGCGCCAAAAACGCCACCAGCCAGCCGTTTATCGGTAAGACTTCTGGTACCTGGCGCGAGCGCCGGGACCACCAAACTTCTTGGGCTCGCAGCGGCGGTTGTCGGCGACCAGCAGGGTGCGGTCGAACTGGACGAGGGCCTGCTTCAGCAGGTTCTTGGAGTGCTCGTCGACGTACTTCTGGTAGTAGGCGATGAGGGACTTGGCAATGGCCTGGCGGATGGCGTAGATCTGGGAAGTGTGACCACCACCGGTGACGCGGACGCGGATGTCGACGTTGGCGAACTTGTCGAGGCCGACAACCAGGAGGGGCTCGTAGACCTATAGGAAGCAGGAGTCTTAGCATATGCGGTCGTCTCTCGCCTTGTTCCGTCATCTCCAACAATCTGTGGCCGGCTCCAATGTCATCTGCCAAGTGATTCCCCTCCAACTTTGGTGTTCAATGTTTGACAAGGGTTTCGTCTCGGGTAGAATTGGAGGCGGCCACAGAGCTTTCGAATCGCATCGGAGAAGAGTGATTAAGGATTGCGTGCGTACCTTGAAGCGGAGGATCTCAGGCTGGACCAGAGACAGAGGTCGGCCGTTGACCTTGACGAGACCACGGCCAGCCTAGAAGAGAGCCAAACGTCAGCATTTCCACGTCGATTTGCATCCTGAAATCTCGCATCCGCGCCCATCTCCTCAAAAATAAAGAAAAATTCCTCCATGACGTCTCCCCACATCTCCCGAATCCCTCCCTCCAAACCCGTGACATCGCTCTCGTCCTTCGTTCCACTAACCTTGCAGTGGGCGACGGCAGTGGCCGTCTTCTTCTTGCCGAAGCATTGCACGCTCTGAGTTGACGACATGGTTGCTGGTGGTATGTCTGAGTTGTTGCGTTGCTGCAGTCTCGCTTCGCTTCTCGTCGTGATGGTGCTGGTCCCCTTTTCGCCTAGGACGGATTTTTTTGCGTCCCGGCCACCAGCGCCTCCAGCGGAACAGCGCGAGGGTTTGTGCCCTTAATGGGCGCTATCCCTCTTTGGGCCGCACGAGCGAGGGAAAAGCCCATCACACGTTTTGCTGCAACTTTTTTTTTTCGCAGCGGCAGATCCAGGGTACGTACTGGTGGGCTGCTGTGGTGGGGTTCCAGCTGTATTTTTGGTGCGCCTGCCCAAACAACGTCGCAGAGGCCGCACCATCGCACCGCCCACACGTGACGCGTGCCCTAAACCCTTTGCCTTAGTGTTCCGATTGTGGCATCCGCCAAAATTTCGCATCGAGTGAAGCATCACGCCGGACATAATCAACCACAGCCCGACTAACCGCCGTCAAGGTACGTCTATGCCGATTCAATTTCTCTCGCGACCTCTTCATTGCTACGGAAATCTAACGAGTCTCGCTGTTCCAGATGGTCGCCGCCAAGAAGCACGTCCCCATCGTCAAGAAGCGTACGTTCAATTTTACCACGATTAGAATGAGAGAGAAGGATCCTCGAGATACGGTCGCCCTCGCTATTTTTTTGCCCTATTCTCTCTCTTTTCGACTGCCTTTGATAGCCTACACGACGAATGGAGAAGAAAACTCTACGAGGACGACATTGAAGCGCAGTTGGATTGGTTTGAAATGGGGCAAAAGAAGGAGAAACCCCGAATCGAGCCTCCTTCTCCCTCTTGTCACTCCAAATTCGAGGCGTTGGAACGCGGAATTAACTAGGAATTTGCAGACAAGACCCGCTTCGCCCGTCACCAGAGTGACCGGTTCGATCGTGTCGGTGCCAGCTGGAGAAAGCCCAAGGGTATCGATGGACGTGTCCGCAGACGTTTCAGGGGCACTATCCGCATGCCCAAGGTACGTCTTGGCCCATGGGCGGGAGAGGAAGAGGAGCAATCTCCTTCTCCCGCTGGAAGAATGTCAATTCAAAGGAACAGAAGGCGCTGACGTTAGACACAATGATAGATCGGCTATGGCTCCAACAAGAAGACCCGTTTCTTGACCCCCTCCGGCCACAAGGCTTTCCTCGTCCACAACGTCAAGGACCTTGAGCTGCTGCTGATGCACAACCGAACCCACGCTGCAGAGTACGTCACTCTCATTCTGTCTGGAACATGCCCCCCTCGACTAACCTCTTCCCATACAGGATTGCCAGCGCCGTCTCATCCCGAAAGCGAATCGACATCATCTCCCGCGCCAAGCAGATCGGTGTCAAGGTCACAAACGCCAAGGCCAAGGTCACAACGGAGGTCTAAACCCAGACCTAGGCGTTTTCGGGGACTTGAGAGAGAGAGGGAAAGTTCTGTCGGTATCATCGGGTGTGGATGGGACGATAGAGAACACAAAAAATAAAGCATTTAAAGCACACACAACAACGGAGAAGAAAAAAAGATTAAACAGTTCACAAAAAGGCTTTTGTTTTTGGCACTCGTGTGTTTGTTGTCTTTTTTTTTTCCTTCTCACTCTCCGGGCTTATCGGGTTTTTTTATCTCTGGAAAGGAGGGGGGCGCATGCAGACTTATATGCTGCTGTCTTGTTTTTTTGAAAGAGAGGTGCTACGGGTTGCTTTTATTGCCATGCGCGCATGCATGCTGCATTGCGGCGGGAGAAGGGAAGACGTATTGTCCAACTGCTAGGGAAATATGACGCACCGTTGACGACAATGATGATTCTGATGCCCACGATTGCGCCGTGATGTTTGTTTGAGCATGTGAGGGCGTGTGTGAGATGGCGAGCTGATGCGTTGATTACAGAACAGGCCACAACATAATGACGCCATTTACCCGTCAAGATGATTTACTACAAACTCATGGAAAGACGACACTCGAGCATCAAAGAGGCTCAATCTCCAATTCTCTCAGATCTTGCCATGGCCAACTGCTGACCATGTCCCTCCAGCTACTCGCTTCTTCTCTATCCAGCTACCACATCACTCAAAGCAATCACTTACAAATACTGACAATTCACACTACTCCCAAGAGTCCCCATCAAACCATCATCAACTTGAACAACCCCACTCAAATCTACCAAAAGAAATCCTCATGATAATCCCCTTCCATGATTCAACACTCTCAAAACATCCCATCTCGCCAACAAGTAAATCACAGCCAATACATAGAGTCCTACCAACAATTCTAAGAATGCCAAACAGCACCCCCTTTCTTCATCTCAACTCCATACTAAAGCTCTAGAAAAATATACTACTCAACTACTTAATCCACTTTGTTTTTCAGAATCCATCCACATTAGTTAATAATCCTGCTTACTCACAACCAACTGAGTAATAAGACAAGCTGTTCATAGGGTGCCCCTGTAACCCAAACCTGTATTACATGTATAGCTTTCCTTTTTTAGCGCAAAGGAAAGTTATATAAGAAAATCGGTGAAATTCCGGCTTTATACAGTATATAATTTATATAATTTACACTGTGTTTCTAGCGCGGGAGCAATCTAGTCCGGAACGACCGTAGGGAGTGAAGGTGTTGCTGGATTGTCGACCAGAGCGGTCATCAACTAGAATCCTCATCTGCAGCGGTAAGTTTTGTATATATACTGTAATGCACTGTGTTAGTCAGCCGAGGAAAGCTGTACATGCACAGGTTTGGGTTACAGGGGTACCCTATGAACAGCTTGTCTTACTAGTACTCTGATGTGTACGAGTACGAGCAGGTATATTATGTATATACGCACGGGTTGGCCACCTGCAAGGGCCCCTGGCATTGGAATTGGAATTGGAATCGGACAAGGAAATGCCACTGTAGATTTGCAGATATGGAGTTGGCACGGGATCCGGACGGGATACGGACGAGTTTTTCTCTTTGGGAGTTGGATTAGTAGGGTAAAAGGGTATACAAGGTACGAGTAACGTGGGCTTGGATGGTGCAACGCTGCTGATAACTTGTGTGTTTCTAGGGTAGGTTTTGACGATGCTGTTGATCCAAAAAGAAGCGGCAAAACCTCTAGATATTTTGAGTTGAAATGTCTTTGGTGTTACAAGTCTAATGCATGGATGGATGCTCTGCTATGAACCAAAAAGTGAAGCTCCAAACCACCTGGTTCCATTAGCTCATGCTAAGCCATGACTCCTATGATACTGCATATTCTCACCAAAAATTATGTACCGCACTAACAGCACCACAACACACCAACGGAAAAACAGCTGTGGCTAGTGCGGGGGAAAATTCGAGTTGCGCGAGTTCCAACGCCTGAGAGTCTTGCATTCCATATCACACTTATCGCTCATCTAAACAGTGCGGCCACCCAATTGGCGATACGCTGTGCTTGTTGTTGTTTTTTTATTTGTTTTCTTTGTTCCTCGTTTACAAGTTGTTGCCGTGGTGAAAAGGCGGTTGTTGACGGGGCTGAAGTGTCTGTCGTGCTGGTTGTTGGATTCTCGAGATAGCCTCGTCTTTGATATCGGAGCCTTGCCCGTATCTCACTCACTCACTCACTCACTCACCTGAGACTCATCCTATCTCATCTCACCTTGTTACAACTCACCTCATCTCATCTCATTACATCACATCTCATTGCATCTCATACGTCACTCCATCTCACCACAATGGACTCCATCGACGACCGCATCTCCCTCCTCCTCAACTGGGCCGCCTCTCACAACGCCCTCCTCCACCCGTCCGCCCAAATCTACGACGACCCCGACACCGGCCTCTCCTTTCGCGTCAATCCCTCCTCAGCCTCGTCCATCCCCCCCCTACGAGCCCATCGTCAGCCTCCCCACCAGCCTCTCCCTCTCCTACCTCAACGCTCTCCGTCCCACGCCCGCCTTCCCCAGCGACTTTCTCTCAAAAACACGGCCCCACGTCGTCGGCCGCCTGTTTCTCATCAAGGAGCTGCTCAAGGGCCAAGAGTCCTTTTGGTATCCTTACATCCAGGCGCTGCCCCAGCCCGAGGACTTTGACGACTGGGCCCTGCCGCCCTTTTGGCCCGAGGAGGAGGCCGAGCTGCTCGAGGGCACAAATGTCGAGATTGGCCTCGACAAGATCCGCGAGGACCTCGGCCGCGAGTTTCGCGACGCGAAAAACTTGCTGGCCGCGTCGCAAGAGGATGCCGAGGACGACTTTGGCGACCATGTCACCCGCGAGCTGTACCAGTGGGCGTACTGCGTCTTCTCGAGCCGCTCCTTTCGGCCGTCGCTGGTGCTGTCCGAGGAGCAGCAGCGGGCTCTGCCCGAGGGCGTCGGCATCAACGACTTTTCCGTGCTGCTGCCGCTGTTTGACATTGGGAACCACGACATGACGGTCCACGTGAGGTGGGATCTCGCGGCAGCCGGAGACGAAGCCGGAGCGGGAATCAGGGGCTCAGGGGCGGCCGTCCAGCTCAAGGTCGGCAGGGAGCACAAGCCCGGGCAGCAAATCTTCAACAACTACAGCCCAAAGACAAACGCCGAGCTGCTGCTGGGCTACGGCTTCATGCTCCCCGTCACCGACGCCCTGCACAACGACTACATCCACGTCCGCAAGCGCACCGCGCCCTCTCCCTCTCCCTCTCCCTCCGCCGCGCCAGCCCAGCCCGGCAGCTCCTCGCCCGAGGAATACCTCATCTCCCTACGGCCCATCTCGCATCCGTCCTCCCTCCTCGCCGCCTCCAAGCAGACCCTCAACGTCTTCCCCCCGCCGCCGCTGCCGGGCCTCCTCGGCGCCTTCAAGCACGTCCAGCACGACATGGTCTGGGACATCTTCCTGACGCTGCTGCAGCACTCGTCCATTCCGCTCATCAAGCTCATCCCCCTCAACTCAAACACTTTTCCCACCGAGGAGGAGGCCGTGCGCCAGCGGCAAGAGCGCTTCTTTTCCGGTCACGTCAATGACGAGTGCCAGGACTATCTCGAGCAGACCGTCGCCATTATCCAGCACAAGATTCTGCAGGAGCTCGAGAGGCTCAACGAGACGGACATGGAGGTTGTGGGCGAAGACGCCGAGTTGTTGTCGCCGAACCAGCGCCTGGCATTGGAGTATAGGGAGCGGTGCCGGCAGGTTTTGGAGAATACGCTGAGCACCATGGGCGAGGACGACATGATGCAGGAAGACGGCGAGTGACTCAAGTCTAGAGAATGGATACAACAAAGAAGAACCAAAAAAGACAGCACGAGTTATGAATCATGACGGTGGAGACATGCGGCTGGATGACGACCCGGAATGGATAGAACACGTATCAGTATAAATATATATATATATATATAGTAATGTTATTCGTTGAAAGCATTATACCGCAGACGCTCGCTGCCGTGTTGAAGCACCCCTCTATTCTACCTATGCACAAAACCACTCCGCGTTGTAAACAAATAAAACAAAATACTATCATGGCGACTTGAGCACCGGATCCTTCAGTTCGGCCTGCATCAAGGCCTCTTCCAGCGGAATCTCCTTGAGCGCGACAATCTTTGTCTTTTTGACAAACTTCCAAATCAGGTACGCCGCCAGCACAAGCGGAATGTCCCTTTTCACAAAATATTAGCATCCGATCAAAGAACAGCATCTCCTCCAAAATGCTTACAAGTAGGAAGAGACAAAGCCGCTGGGGCTCCAGTTGCCCTTGGTAAAGACGACGAAGCCGTTGGTGAGCAGGATGATGCTGCACATGAAGAGTGCCGCAGACGAGCTGTACACTACATGATGGGAGTCAAGTTAGAGGTAATTCAAAGACAAGGAAAACAAATCAGAAACTCACAGGTCCAGCTGTTGTGCCACGGCAGCCGCGTGTACGGAATGCCCTGCACCTTGAGCGCCATCCTCAACCGCACGTGGTTGAGCACGATGCAGATCCAGCTCACCAGCACACCCGCGCCGACCAGGTCCATCAGCCAGAAAAAGGCAGTCAGCGCGCCGCTGCTCAGCGTCATAAAGGCCAGGAACGAAAAGACAATGAACAGGCTCACGGCCACGTACGGCACGCCCCACGACGTCGTCCGCAAGAAGATTCTGGGCGCCTGTCTCTTGAGCGCCAGGCCGTACAGGACACGAGTGCCCGAGAGCAGGGCCTGGTTCGAGGATGACCACGCTGACGTGATGACGATGGCGTTGATGACCGAGGGCACGGCGGGATATCCGGCAGCCGACACGGCAATGACAAAGGGGCTCTGGGCGGCGGTGCCAGAGTAGTCGCTGAGCCGCTCGTCGTCGGAGCTGACAATCATGCCGACGATGAGAATGGCCAGCATGTAGAAGAGCAGGATGCGGATGAAGACGTTGCGGCAGGCCCTGGGAATCGCCTTGCGCGGGTTGGCCGTCTCCGCGCCGGCCATGGCCAGCGACTCGACGCCGGCAAAGGAGAAGACGGCGCCCGTCATGACGCTCCAGTAGCCCAGGAACTTGCCCCAGTTGCCCGTGGCAATGTACTCGACAAAGGGCCCCGGGTTCTTCCAGAAGCGAAAGTACGTCGGCTTGACGCCCGGGATGCCGCCCAGGTCGATGACGAGGCCGAAGATGATGAGGAAGACCACCATGAGGATCTTGAGCGTGGCGAAAAAGGCCTCGATCTCGCCAAACCACCGCACGCCCGAAAGGCCCACGGCCGCCGTCAAGATGATGAAGACGATGATCCACACGCTCGGGTTCAGGTCCGGAAGCCAGTACTCGAACAGCACACAAATGGCCGTGATCTCGCTCGGAATCGACAGCAGGTTGCCGTACACCAGGTTCCAGCCCACGGCAAAGCCCAGCGCCGGATCAACCAGCACCTCGGCGTGCCTCACAAAGGATCCCGTCACCGGCAGCAGGGCCGACACCTCTCCCAGCGCAAACTGCACCGCGCTCACGACCATGCCAACGGTTCCGTAGCCCAGCAGCGCGCCCAGAGGTCCGCCCGTCTGCACGGCGCTGCCGAGGCCCAGAAACAGCCCCGTGCCGATGGCTCCCGCAATGCCCAGCATGGACAGATGCCGCTCCTTGAGCCCGCGCTTGAGATCGCGCTCCTCGGTGGCGGTGACGAGATCGCCGTCGAGGTCGCCGAGGTCCTTGATGGGGTCAATCTCGCCCATGAAGTGCGAGGGCGCCCGCTCGACGTCGAGGTCGTCGGTGACTTTTGTGACTGAGGCGTCCTTTCCATAGTCGTAGCCGTTGTTTGTGGTGTTGTATCCTCCTGCTCCTCCATTTCCGCCAGATCGATCAATCAGCGGCGACATTGTGGTTGGCGGTGCTCTTTGCCCGCTCGTCATGCCCTGAGATGGTTGATTTGCCGCTTTTGCTTTTGAATTTTCGAGGTCAAGACGAAGAGTGATGTGACGATCCAGTGCTTATCTCTCCCGCAAGTCAGATTTGTAATAATTTTTTCTTCTCCGCCCTCGGCTTCTGTTGAACCTTGACAGGGTCGTCAGCCTCTCCGGTGAAACGATACGGAAAAGATGCAATCGACGCCTCCTCTCCGCCGTGTCTGGTGTCTCACTTGACCCCTCGCTTTGACGTCGTCTGTCGTCTCCCGGCTGGAAAAGAGCAAAACCGCGTGTCTCATCTCGAACGAGCCTCGGCCAGAGCCGATTGATTCATATATAAAGACTGGATTATTCCTCCGAGCGCCCACCGGACGGGCTTAGTGTCGATTAGCACTGATATCGCAATCGCAACCCTGGCTGACCTCACCCAATTTTGTGTCGTACAAGTAACTCGCGGGGCTCCACAGCTTTCATTTCTTTGCCTGTTTTGGGTATCGAAACACGAGATATGTTTGTTGATGGAAGGATGTTGTTTGCTTTTCGATAGCGGTGGGATGATGAGATCCAAATGCCTGTACATGTACGGAGTACAGTTGAACAAGTTTGCCTCAGGTGTCGAGCTGCAGCATTTCAATCATTATGTGATTATGTCAACGCAGATGCACTTGATTGCCAGCTTCATAGTGCAAAATACAGGCCGTAGGTGCTGATTCTAGCGCATCGTGGCGTCTTTTCAAGGCCCCTAAGCCGAATAGTTTCACGCGCTACAGAGGACTTTTGCAGCTGGTTCGGCAAACGGGGCCGTTCCACGTTGGCACCTCGAGAAATCGCGTGATGGGAGCTGCGTCTAAGCAATGGAAACTTCATTCTTCCTTATTGAGGAAAATCATGTACTAATCAGCACCATTTATTTCTCTTGCAGACAAATGTCTATTATAACCATATAATGCATATCGACTTGGCTCAAATCGGCATCAATGGTACAAATCGCGAGTGTGTGAAACTTAAATCATCGTAGCTTCAATCCATTTGTTTCCCATCTTGGAGCTGGTCTGACTATCGGGCTGCATCTATACTGTTGAAGTAAAGGTTCATCTGTCAGGGATGTAACCAATTTTGTCCGGTTCTATTAATTATAATTCTTCATTAGACTCTATTCATAAGCTTCTTAGATTGTTCGTTTCTCTTGTCATTGGATTTCAGCTTGCAGACGTCACGAGTGAGATGAAGCTGCGACTAGCCTGTTCCATTGTACAGCTCAAATCAACAAGGGGGATTTTGCATTCTGCTGTACGCAACAGAGTAGGGATTCTCGTTGAACATATACTGAGATAGGACAGGATAGAGCTAGGACTCATTCTCGGGCATGTGCTTGACCTCAGGGAATGAGTCCAATGATATGGATCGAGAATCACCATCACTACCATCCTCCTCCTCCTCCTCCTCCTCCTCCTCAGTAAGCTATGATCTTGGTCGGAATCGAGCTTGTAACGGGGAATTTGACTAGAAATAGTAGTCCACCATTCTAAGATAAGCCGACAAATCACATCATCACCTACAGCAGCCAATCTTTATAGTCGTCTGTTTCATAATGCACCCCTCCATCGATGATGCACGCCAGGATTATATCTTCCCAGAGTCGCCTAAGTATCCACAAGAGGAGACTACAAAGTTGGCCAACATCTCCACCTTCCAAGGAATCTAATCGGGTGCCTTTTTTAGGCCTGTTACATCAAGAGCGTGATGCTGCTTCAGCAACTGCAAGATGAAGCTCCTCCTCATTGCCACTCCCCCAACGCCTTGGTCATTCTCGTATTCCATCATCTTACTCATTTCCCCTTAAAGGCCACGGAAAAGTACCAACGATATGTATTATTCTTCCTTACGGAGCTCCTGAGTCCAATTAAAACTGACAAAACTGACGACCTTGAGAAGGTAAACTCTGTGTTTTGTGCTAGCTATTAAAAGAGAGAAAAGCTGACTGCAGACAGAAGCAAACAGAAGGCAACAGAAAGTGGGCTTGACCAAGGAGAGTGGTTACACAGATCCACATCACAACTCAACAGAAACATAGCAGTAAGAGTGCTGGTATGTAATGGCAGTCATCAGACCCGAAGTTGCCTTCTACAAGCAGCTCCCTCAGCTGTTGACAAAAAATCAACTTGTATAAATTGACTCGGCTGAATCATTACCAATTCAAGTGATCCGAGTCTCGGATCGTTTACAAATCTAATGACTCTTGCGAGCCGTCTCAGCCGCCTCTCTCTTCCAATGGACAATAGAGCCTATCGGCCAAGAACCAATAGTCGCATGCTTGCCTATATTACATGCATATTCATTCAGCCCAACCCCGCACTCATCATAGCCCAACCTCTTCAATACTTTGTTACGAGGGTGATTTTTCTCGTCAAAGTGTTCTGCCTATACTTGTCCATATGATCCATACCTAGTATACCTGACATAGATTATTCTACAGATATCAAGCATCGCCGTCGAAAGACTATATGCATTAGGAGTAGTCATGGCGGATTACATTCCTTCGACGTCACTCCCCATCACAACGAGTATCGCCGCCATTATATTCCTCATCATATGGTTATCAGATAGAAACAAACAATGGCCAATTGCACAACCACAGGCCACAAGACTACATGTATGGCAGGTTGTAGCTCTATAGCCGGTTTGAACAATGCGACTAATTTACCTACTCCAGAACCCTACCATTCGCAAATCATTAACTTTCAGAATTTCCAACATACCCCTAAAAGTGACCAGAGACGAGCTTGAAAAGATCTTGGCCGAGCTACCTAAGACAACCGAAACTAGTCATGATCAATCCAATTTGCTTCGCTTCTCGTATTCGCCCGCTGCTGTCTCCATGCTCGCCAAACGTTTTGCCGTTAGCCACTGTTACCTTTGCAGAAGCTCCCGATTTGGGCGAGCTGGAAACAAACCTCAAAAAGACGATGAGCGATCGTGACAATGGATTAATCGTCGACTTGGACTTCTTTGGTATCACGCCACTAGCTGACCCTTTGCAAGATACTCTTGTAGAGTAAGTCTGCTGCTCTCGTGCAAGGATATTCAATATACACAATTCGGAACACTAATACTCTACTAGCATCATCGCAGTGACCAAACTTGCTGGTCATGCATTTGGATCTTGGAAATCCAAAAGTAAACCCGACATGTGGCTGCGAGACTTTCTCCCGATATCGATTCCCAACGCAAGGGTATTGACATATGGATATGATACCAAATTACCTGGAAGCCGATCCAAAAGCTCCATCCTTCAACTCTCCAGAAAGTTACTTGAGTCTATCAAGACAACGCGGGATGAAATCACAGTAAGATTTCAAGGTCCAATGTCTATATTTGTCGAGCTAAAGCTTACATGTTGTAGAAGCATCGACCACTTATTCTTATTGGACATAGTCTTGGCGGCCTTGTCGTGAAACATGTAAGTTGAGAATTTGATGGAGCTTATATTCAACCAATATTGAGATTAACATCTGATGTAGGCCCTGGTCCAAGCGTCTGAAGGTAGCGAAGATGACCTGGCTGTTTTCAAGTCCTGTTATGCCATTCTGTTTTTTGCTGTTCCTAATAGAGGTCTTGACAGCTTAAAATTGATGTCTATGGTTAAAGGACAGCCTAATGAAGACTTGGTGAG
Organism: Trichoderma pleuroti; assembly: GCA_001721665.1. Classification (NCBI taxonomy): domain Eukaryota; kingdom Fungi; phylum Ascomycota; class Sordariomycetes; order Hypocreales; family Hypocreaceae; genus Trichoderma; species Trichoderma pleuroti. The sequence continues at coordinate 18,502 of MDJU01000463.1, forward strand.
AAATCTTGGTGTTGATTCTCCATTTCTAAACCATCTTCATGAGAGTTTTCACAAGCGTTTCACACTCAATTCGGAGATCATGTGTGCGTTCGAAACGAAAACAACCCCCACAGTCGAGGTAAGTTTTCATCTGAGCATCTATAGTCTTAGCCACATGCCTTGCTGACTTTCTTCACAGTGGAACTCGGAGACCAAGTCCTGGGAACGAACTGGGCCCGAAGTCATGATGGTTCCACAGAATTCGGCCATTTATGCCGGCCCAAACGAGAAACCTTACGACCAGCTTCCAATAGAAGCAGATCATTCCGAAATCACCAAGTTCAGTGATGCATCAAATTCTGATTATATCATCATTCAATCGAGGATAGATAAATGGGTTCAGAAGGCGCCGGCTGTCATTCGAGAGCGTTTTAGGAGAATAAGAACAAGTGAGTGGCATTAGAACAAAAAAAGTTAGGGAGCGTGTATTAAATCATGTGTAAAGAATTCTCGGTTGTGGAAGCCCAGTACATTGAGGCTCTCGAAGCTCCCGATTATACAGCATTCAGAAACCACAAAATTGATAATCCAACGTCTGGCACGCTTGGCTGGCTCTTGAAACTTCAGCAGCTTTCCTCGTGGTTGACAACTCTTGAACCATCGGTCCTTTGGGTGAATGGATCGCCAGGCCAAGGGAAGACAATTGTTGCAAAATTTCTCTTGGCCTACTTGGAAGATTTGGGTCACAGTTCCAACGATCACACCACGGTTATATATTTCTTCTTCTATGACCAAGACGACAGTTACCGAACTGTGAGTGGCGCTGTGAGATCACTCATTAAGCAGCTACTCTCAGCACCAGGCGCATTTGATGTCATCTCTGATAAATTCAATATCGGAGTCTCTACTATAAACGACGAATTGGCGTGGGACATACTAGAAGAATTGCTTCAATCCCCGGTATTCGGCACCATATACTGCGTTATTGACGCGCTAGATGAGTGCCATGATGATGAATCCAGACAAAGATTGCTGGCGTTTATCAAAAAGGTTATTCAAGGGCCTCTGGCAAAAACCAAGGGAAAATATCCAGTTCTCAAAGCCTTCCTAACAAGCCGTCCGACAACGGATTTAAGTAGGACCCTGAGACAATTCCCAACTATTGTTCTGAAAGCTAGCTCTGATGATCTCAAAACATTTATCCAGAGCAGGATTCAGGAGCTCGATCTGGGGGAACAACACGAGGGTGAAGTAATCGATTTGTTGAGTAGCCATGTGGAGCAGACATTCTTATGGATATCAATCGTCCTAAGGAAGCTGAAAACAGCATCAACTTTGCTGTCCCGGGCAGACATGAAACAAATGATCAACAAGACTCCTTCTCGTCTGACGGATCTTTACGAAAGCATTCTCATTCCAATCATTCAAAGCCGAGATATAGCAGCGCAAAAGCTCTTAATTTGGACCGTCTTCAGCCGGCGAGCGTTGACTTTGGATGAGCTCGAAGAATCTCTTGCAGTCCAAGAGACATCGAAAAGCCAGGAATCTATTGGAGAATACCGGATATGGCTTACAGAGAAATCAGTTACCAGTGCGGTTGGAGCTTTTCTGGAAATCGCCGATGGAAAAGTCTATCTAATCCATCAATCAGCCAAAGACTTTCTTCTCAAGAGTCAAAAACTAGCCGAGGCTGAGTTTTGCAGAGGTCTACATCCAAACTTGTATCTGGCAAAGATCTGTATGACATATTTGTGTTTTACAGATTTTACGGAAACGGGACCCTGCGGGGATTCTACGTTGCTGGAAAAAAGATGCCGGCAATACCCCTTTTTTCATTACGCTGCGCGCAACTGGCATCGACACATTAGTGCAGATGATGATGTCGATATCTTCGCCAGGAATGTCCACCAGTTGACTGAGATAGGTTCCCTAGGCTTCTTAGCCTGGGGCGAAGCAGCCGGAATCATGGCACTCGATAAAGCAAAGGATAAATACGACATTGCAACAAAAGCCGCCCTTCTCATGGTTAACAAACTTCCAGTGGAAAGATCATGTAATCACCGAGGAGGTGATTCAGAGAACAGCAAGTGGCGGCATTGGAGGTTACAATTCTTTGAAGCAGTTCACCAGAAAATCCGGTGTTCGCATTACTGAAGAAGCTTTCTGTGCGGCTGTCAAATGCTTTGACCATGAGATGATTCGCCTATTGCTACAAACTGGTGCCAACATCACTCAAGAGATCATAGAGGCAGCGGCAACCAACAAGAAGTATAGCAGGTTCGTGATTGACTTGCTACTTGAATCTCAAATCAATTTTGAGATTACCGCAAAGCTGGTGAAACTGGCAGCGGACAACCCTGAGAGCGGTAAAGATGTCATGGAGATAATTTTACGCAAGGCCAACACAGACATCTCAGAGGAGGCAATGGTAGCAATAGCGGCTAGATTCGATACCGAAACCATGAACCTCGTGCTGAACACCAGAGACAATGTCAAAATTACAAGTGCGATACTGTCGGCCGCGATTAAAAAAGGAGAAGAACATGGCGTGCAGGAATTGGTTGACTTTTTGCTGGAACGGTTGGATCAAGAAACCTCGATCACGGAGGAAGTCATTCATTTGGTTGCGATAGAGGGCTTCAAAAACACCATGATGATTCTCCTGAACCGATGGGGAGACAAGATAGTCGTAACGGGCCGAACCTTGGAAATGATGATAATACGGTTTGATGTTGAAACAATAGCGCTGCTCTTTGATCGACAAGGAGACCAACTTATCATCACGGAAAGCCTTGTGAAGATGGTAGCCTCTCACCACAGTGGGGGAGTGATGCAAATACTTCTCGACAAGAAAGGCAATCAGATCAATGTCACAGAAGAGATTGTTGAGTGTGCTGCCAAAAGCCAACACACGGATTTAATGACGTTCTTGTTTGACCGACGAGGAGATGAGATAAATATCACGGGAAAAGTTGTTGAAATTGCAGCAGATAATCAAAATCAGGATTTACTGGCATTACTACTTGACCGAAGAGGAGAGCAGATTAACATCACAGAAGAAGTCATCGAAAAGGCAGCAAGATGGTCAAACCACAATACGATGGCATTACTTCTTGACCGAGGAGGAGATCAGATAAATATTACGGAGGGGGCTGTTAAAAAAGCAGCAATCAATCTAAGCGCGGATTCGATGCGTTCCCTACTTGACCGAAGAGGAGAGCAGATTAACATTACGGAAGAAGTCGTAAAAATGGCAGCAAGAAATCCCAACCCCGATGTATTGGCATTACTTCTTGATAGGAAAGGCCACGAGATTACTATTACAGAAGATATCACGAAAACTGCGGTGAGGAACCTCTTCGAGCCCAAAAGGATCATGCAATTACTCTTTGACAAACGAAGAGATGGGATTGTCATTACGGAAGAAATTATAAAAGCCGCGGTGGGTAATCCCAGAAATCCTCACGAAGTGTTACAAGTACTCCTGGACTATCAAGGAGATCAGATAGTCATTACAAAAGACATTCTGGAAAGTGTTGCAGGATATTACCAAGGTGAGAGAGTATGGCCAATACGGGAGGTCGAGTCTCTATGACAAAAGATGTTAGAGATGCTGTAGAAAAATACTTGAACATGGATCGGGAAAGACTATGATATGTTTAGGCATGAATTTTCGGGTAGGATCAGTTCGAGGCGATGCTCTGAATCCTGGACCCGCGAGGAGCGGCAGATGGGCCTAAGGGAAGGGCACGAAGAAAGGCATATTATATGATTACTTTAGTCGCAGACATTAGAAATATACTCAATATTCTAGTCCTCTAATTCATCAGTCAACAGCATCAAAAGCCTCCCATCAGTCCAATAAAGCCCCACGGGCTCTCTCCCGCCTCGACATCCATTTATATAACCGCCAAGTCCCATTCACAATACTTTTCCCTATAGCCGCAGAATCCTCCCGAGTCCCAGTTAGTAAAGGCCTTTCGATATTTATTCCGCGGTACTAGTGCAATTCACGTTGTTAATCGGGTACCATCACAAGTGTGGGACGTTTTATGGCATCAAATTTGTTGAAATGAAGAAAGTGGTTACTTTCCAAAAGGCTATTGAGCCTTGTATTTCAACAGGATTCCCAGTCAATAGACTAGGTGGATGGATGTCCGTCCTTGTCCTTCTCCAACAGGAATCGTTTGACAACAGATATAGCATCTACAGATGTAGCATCTACAGATATAGCATCTATTATCCTACAGTCAAAAAGCAAACATCACTTACACACGCAATTGGTAAACACATCAACAAACCACTCAGATGAAAAAACATGCAAATCCATTCGTACATACGCTACATCTATCAAGCCCTCCCCTGAATTAAAACTCAAAAATTAAGATAGCCCAGTATAAAATATATATAAAAGACAATACACCTTCTTCAAGCAAAAAAAAAAGATAAAAAAAATTTCCCCCTTATTTTCCCAAAATGCGCCGTGCAATGCTAGGCCATACAGTACAAGCCCTCCTTTCCCCCTCTCCCACTCAAAAGGAACAAAGCAAAACAAAATGAGACAGGATCAGACTTGAACAAAACAAAAACTATAAAACTCGTATGCGACTTCATGGCAGACATCTTTCGTCCGCCAATGATACAAGGGGTTTCTCGCGGCATGTGTCCAATGACAAAGGGAAGTGATGACGATGCTTTTCGTGTGTATAAATGTGTAAAGATGTATATGTCTTCAGCGGTGCGTCTATGGGAAAACGCCCTGTCGCCACCTCTCAACTCGGTCCAGGCTGCCGTTGGGGTTGGACATGGGAATGCCAATGTTGGGCTGGATGAGGCCGTTGGCACCGTAAAGGTTGCCAGCACCGTACACGCTCATCTGCTTCATGCCGTTCATGCCAGGCATGCCATTCATGCCTGGCATACCCCCATGGGGTTTCTGCCGTTCATGGAGGACGAGCCAAAGCTCGTGAGCGTGCTGTACGACTGCTGCAAGCCTCCCTGCGCCATGCCGTAGCCAGTGGGCGGCGCCATCATGGTGGCCCGGTTCCTGGAGCCCGTATTGGTAAAGCTGCGGGTGTGGAGTGCGTTGAGAGCCGTGGTCGACCTGGCCGCCTCCACGCCGAGGCCGCCCGTTCCGTCATTGTACAGGCCTCCCTTGAAACCTCCGGGGCGAGCGTTGCCGTTCTGTATGAGGGCGGTGGGCATCTGGCTTCTGACGGCCGCCAGCATGGCGTCCTGCTGGGCAAGCCTCATCTGCTCCTCCTGCTGGCGTCTTTGTTCCGCAATGCGAGGGTCCTGGACGTTTTGGTGCACCGAGAGCATGTCGGCCATGCTGACCCGGCGCATCACGCCCCTCCTGGGCTGCTCGACCATTTGGTTGCCGTAGCTGACTGGCCTTTCGCCCGGTCTCTCTCCCGTCAGGTTGCCATAGCTCATTTCTCTTTCGCGGGCCTCCCGCTCAGCTTGCAGACGGCGACGGCGCTGGCCCAGCGTCTCGTCCTCTACGCCCGTATTAGGCGACGACTTGCCGCCCTTGGCCTTGGACTCGTCAGAATCGGCAAACTGGCCCAGGAGCTCGGCGGAAAAGGTGCTGCTGACGGGACGGGCCTTGGGCAGCTGTGACTCTGCCAGGCGGCGCTTCCTGGCACCAAGCGTCTCTTCCTCAATCTCGGCTGCCAAGTGTTCGGGTTCTGCAGCAATGGTAGTGCGTGCGTCCTCATCCACCACGCTCGAATCCGGCTCGACGATGCGCGGCGAAGCGGGCGGCTGGACTTCAGCCATGCGCGTGACGGGAAGGCTGAGGTTGCTCTGGCGCTTCGCGTTGAAGACGGTGGAGGCTCGTCCCTGGAGACGAGCGGCACGTGAACTCAGGGGTTCGTTTTCTTCCAGCTGGCGCATCTCCATAAGTCCTATAGGGCGGTCGACATCGGCCATGTTCTTGGCACCCTGGTGCATGGCGGCAATGACGGCCAGGGGCGTGTCTTCGTCGTCGGAAACGGCTTGCTCTGCGGCGACATTCTGTTCCTCCCAGGCAAGGTTGACGCGCTGCTTGAGGCGTTGCTTGCGCTGCATCTCGGCGACAGCGTCCATCTCCAGGAGGGTGGCACGCATTTGCTGGGGCACCACATTGCCCGCGTTGAGGATTCGTTGCTTCTGCTGCTGCTTTCGGAGATGGATCTCGCCGAGGAGCGTCGTGGGCATTCCATCAAGGATGCCTTCGTCAACCTCTTCCTCCTCCTCGTGTTCATGCCCTTCTTCTTCATCATTTGCCCCATCGTGAGCATTGTCGTTGGGGTCAGGGCCCTTGTTAGCCCTTCCAAACAAGCTGCTCTGGCTTCGCTTGGTGAGCAGCTTGATTGTCGACTGCTCCTTGGGCGCTTCCGCAAGCGCAGCTCCCAGGGTGTTGGTGGAGGGCTGCTGCGGCTTGTGCTTGGACGCCTTCTTCTTCTTCTTCTTCTCCTTGCCGTAGGTTTCAGAGCCCAGCTTGCCAGCGTACAGGTGGTCGGTAAAGGCACTAACGGGAGCCGTGGCCGAAGCATCGAGAATGCTGTCGAGCGTAGCCATGGCCGACCCATCCTTGACCTCGATCTCGGGAAGCTCGAGAGACGGCTGGTCGAAGAAGACGCTGGCTCGGAGGTGCGGGGGGATGTTTTCGAGGTTGGGCATGTTGGATTGGTGCTTGTCAGTGTCCATCTTGGACAGCCGCTGGGGCCGGCGAAGATCTTCGAGGGAGGGTGCGGATCCGTTCCGGGATTGAGGTGCGGGCTCCTCGAAAAACGGAGTGGGCGTGGTGGCATCGTCGACGTTGTCCAAGTTGTCGGCCACGGACAGGGCGGCAAACGAGTTGCGGTGGCCAGACAGAGGGTCGGGCAGGGCAAACTGGTCCAGGTCGGGGACGACCGACTTTCTCTTGTTGTCCTTGGGCTGCATCATGGCGCTGAGGATCTGCGAGCGTCGCTGGTTCCGGTCGGCGGCCTTGGGCTTGTTGGACAGCTTGGGCGGCAGGTTGAGCATGGCAGGCACGCGAGCCGGGTAAAACAGCATGTGCTGGCCGGTCTGGTGGTCAAAGTAAGACTGCGGCCTCACGAACTCGGCCAAAGACTGTTGTTGTTGCTGTTGTTGTGCGTGTTGTTGGGGGATGGGCAGGAATA
>MDJU01000464.1:0-25613 GCA_001721665.1 Trichoderma pleuroti
AAAAAAAGCTGGCGACGGCTGCTTGTATGAGTGAATTGGGAAAATGGCCGCACTCTGGCCGGGCGGGTCCGTCTGGTCAATCGACAGCTCGCCGTTTGTCTGTCTTGTTGAGCAAGGACGAGCCCGTACTGAGACTAGAACAAGTACGAGGACGGGTGCAGCTTCACCGTCAGCAGTGCGTTAGTTGAGGTAGGACTGGACGGCCGAAAAGAGGGCCCTCGGTGTGGTGGACTCAGATCGAGCGAGCGCTGGCTGCCCTTGTCTAAGAGGTGTCTGAGGGGACTCGAGTCGAGATGCGGCCTTGCTGTGCGAAAGCGGCGGTTGTTGTCTTGTCTCGTCTCGTCTTGTTTTGTTTTGCTCTGCTTTGCTTTGCTTTGCTTTGCCTTGCTCTGGTTTCACCGTTGAGTGAAGTGAGATGAGATGAGATGCGGGAAATACTACAGCCGCGAGAGAGAGAGAGAGAGAGAGTCGGAGTCACAGACACACAGACAGAGAGAGAGAGGGCCGTAGAGCGTGATGCTCCGATTCTAGGTAATTAGCAGCAGACGGTTAGAAGCAAAAATGGAGCCGTGAAGATGGAGACTGACCGATAATACTCCCGTCCCCGTACCTGCCGCGCTTTCTCATGATTACAGACCAATGCCTGCAGCGCCGTCTACTTGCCGGCCAGGTAGCGGTACTGCTGCTGCGCTCGGGGAGGAGGAATGATGGCTTGGAGGGAAGCGTGGCCAAGTATCCCTACCTGGCATTGGAGTACCGGATATTGACATGGAAGGACCCTCGTGGCTCAGAGCCGTCGGGTCCCACCAAAAGTACGGACCTTGTACTTGGATGTACACGACTTACTGCGTGCGAGGTACCGAAACCTCTATAACCATCAAGCTGTTGTTTACCTGGTACTGCATGGTTGCTTGCGAATATTGATGCCACACTCCTGTTGAGTCGTAGTATCATCTCGTATGATTCCCAGACGTTTAGAATGCAAAAAACAAACTCGCATACGAGTACGCGTCGAGGCATACGGCAAAAGAGTCAACCACGAAGAAGAAGAAGAAGATACTTGCGAGTGCTAGCAACACTGCCAAGCAGAACCCTCGAGGGTATTGCAGACAAGTGCCTCTTGTACCGAGAACGGAGTCGCGCTTGCTGCTAAATGGGCCCCACCTGCGGAGCCCCACCATCCCGAACCCTGAGACATTCCGTTCGTGGTAGTGCACGGCGGCGATGCTGCTGAACGGTGCTTGTGCGAGTACCTGTACTCGCACTTGTCCTTGTACCTTGCGCGGCAGATGATTGTTCTGGTCCTGTACTCTGGACTGTAGCAGCTCCTCATTGTCGAATGCGCTCGCTCGAGGCAGGCCATCTGTACATACCTCGATGCGGGCATGACGGCGTGATCAGCACGATCAGGAGAGCGCAGCAAATCACGCTCCGGCCCAACAACGACAATGAGTTGCAACAACAAGGGTTGGCCCCAGGTGCCTTGGTAGTATTGCAGAGCGGGGGAAACAACAGGTTTCCCTGCCTTGCTTCAGTCGATCGCACGTCCAGGTACTCCGTAGTCGGCAATTGCTGGCGCCGGTGCTTGCTGGTGCTTGCTGGTGCTTGCTACGGCGCAGTGACTTGCCATGCCGCCCAAGAAACCAGGAATCGATATGTACACCTTGGTACGTGGTACCGTGACGCTAGCATGTGCTTCTGCTTTGCAGCAACCCATCCCATCCCCCCATTTGCAGCGACAGACGCTCGGCCCCACGATGCGCAATAAAGGCCGTGTCTCCCGTTCCGACTCGCTGCTCGTACATGACGAGAGCATCACCACGATACACATTGGGTACCATTCGAAACAGGGTTTCACTCACGATGGAGGCGGGCATGCAACGGGTGTCGAGGGGGGGGGGGACCGCACCCTAGTCCGTCTGCGCTGCCTTGTGGGGGCCTGGGCGTGGGGGAGGCAAAGAAAATAAATGAAATACCAATACTATGAATTACTGCTATTAGTAGTACACAACGTCAAGAACAAGGCACCGAGGGTATACGAGCGAGCTCAAGTGCCAAGTGCTGTGAGAGGGACACTGATGGGATACAGGCTCGTATGTATACATACATACTCACACTCGCACTTACACCGGCCGGAGTATAGACTCGGAGTAATACTCGTGCTCCATTGCTGGATAATACCCCATACAATACTCGATAGTGCCTTGCTAACGATCCCATCGCTCGTTTCGACGGGAATACAGCCACTGTCGACGGAACATCTTCAGCTAGCACCTGGTAGCTTGCGCACGACTGCGTGGACGGGACAGCCCTCGTACGGAAATATACTCCGCAAGTAGCAGCTGGGCCCCTTGGCGAGCGTGGCAAGGGCATTTTGGGTCGATGGGCTTGAAACGAGCGAAAGGCACCGAGCCATCAGTCATGGCTATTAGTAGCAGTATGACGGCTCTATTATTCAATGGATGACAGTTTTGGGAGCAGCCATCAGCATCAGCCCGTAGCGCGACTCTTGTGGCCACCACCACGCTCTCTTTTTGTATCGGTACGCGCAGTCCCGGCGCATTCCCGCATGCAAGCCGGGTCGACTGAATCGATCCCTGGCGCCCAGGCGGCTTCTGCCACAACTGCAAGTAGTATTTGCATTGCCGTGCAGGGCCGTGCAAATGGATGGCCCGTGGCGTTCTCGCGAAGCCGAACAAGCGACTCGCGGCGCGTATACACGAGTATGCGAGCGAGTGCTGTATGGAAGTCAGTCGTAGCCGGTACCAGCAGAAGCCGCCGAGGAGCCGCGGTCTGCGTCTGTCCTCGCACCGGCTGCCAGCCCTTGACCTTTTGACGCAGCCCGTGGTCCGCTCTTCTCTTCCTTCTTATCTGCTAGTGGCGAGCTCTATCTCGCTGACCACTTTCTCTGACATGTGCTTGTGGGACTGTCTCCAAGCCCCCCTCGCAGCCCCTCAGATCTCGTCTCGTCTCGTCTCGACTGCCTCTCCTCCCCTCGTCTGGCGTCACTCACACGCGCTGCCTTCTCTCGCCAATGCCCCAAAACAGCTCCAACCAGCTCCCCCCTCCATCCCCCCCTCCATCCCTCCCTCCCATCATCCTTGCGGCCTCGTTTCCCCCCCCCCTCCCTTGCAGCTCTTTGGCGACTTGTCGAGCCTCTTTTTTCCCCGATCGTCTCTCTCCCTCTGCTCTGCCTGGACTGCCCCCACCCGTGGCTGGCAACAAAACAGGCCATGGGCTTGAGCCGGTTCGTTCTCGTGCATCGGAAGCGCCAGCCCTCGTGCATTCCGACCAGGGGCCGCCTCAGTCCGGCGAAAAGGCTGCAGAGGCACCAATCATGGCTTCGCGGCGCCGCCATTGGAGGACCATGGCCGGTGCTAGCTGAGAGAGGCAAGCCGTCGGTACATGGACCACGGGCGCCGGTGCAGCAAACACAAGTCATTTCTTGATTCGAACCCGCAGGCAGACACTCCGACTGAGTGCTACCCTGCGCTCCCACGTTCTATCCAGCAGGCAGGGTGCTCGGGCGGGCGGGCTTTACTCTAGCTCGCCATGCGGCCCAGTCTCAGGCAAGGCAAGGGAGACGACGGGAAGACAAGAGGGCCAGAAAAATCAAACACGATGACGAAGCCGCTGCTCGTCTACCGCGCCGCGCTCGCTCGTCTAGAGTACGCGTAACTCGTCCAGTATACATGTACCGAACGAGCCCTCTCTCCCACCTCTGCGGTACTCGTACTCCGTGTATTTCGTGCATTTGCCCGCTCCCCCGTACGCGAACCAGGACGAGGGTGTTTGCTCGTACGGACCGCTTGTCGCCTCGGGACCTTAACCCCGAAGACCACACACACACCCATTCTTACCCGGCTCGCTCTTCCGCGATCCCTCGTGCCTCTCTATTTTTACCCTGCTGGAACGGCGGCTCACCGATTTAGGCTCATTAAAGCATCCTGCGAGTGGCGTTCCTGCCGGAGAACCCCCACCCGGGCCAAGGACGCAAAAAGGCTGCCTGCATTTTGCTCGATTGGCCGGCCAGTTGCAGGTTGCATGTTGCGCGTTGCATGGCCGTCGTCATAATACAGGGCCCAATAACCATCACCAGACCCAGCTCGTCGCTAGATGGCCCGGCCACCGGATACAGGTACGATCGGGGAGGCTGCATTGAAATCATGGCCGGCCGACTCCTGTGTAACCTCTGGTACTTGCCATTTTCTGTCCAACCCTCCGCTCCAAGTCGACAGCCTTGGCAAGGTCCGCGTGGCAAAGAGGAGCGCCGCTTGTGCAAGTACAGTCGTAGCAGCTGATGCCGCTCAGCTCATGCTCTCACCTGATGGACGGCCTTGGCCGTGTTGGTATAAGAGCGAACATCATCACCCAGGGCCCGGCTATTCTCCAGCTGGGCTGGCAACGATGGACGGGCGCCGGCCTGGCACTGGCCAGCTAGTATTAGCGATGCACGTTCCAGCCGCAATATAATGCATGCTAAACCAACCCGGTACTGTATTGTATCGTTGGATATTAGGGCCGATATATCCTGGCTAGCCCTCCAATTCCAGGCGTCGACATGTCTCTCTCTTGTGTCTCAAGGCCCAAGTCGTTGCACGGGGATTGGACCCTACATGCATATCGGCATCAGATTTCATCTCCCGTTGGGCACGGCTGAGGAAAATTTGCACATTTGCCTGTCTCAGCCTTCTCCTAGCGTCCGCGTTCGTGTCTTGGTCCTACATTGATTGTTTATTGCCATTATGCTTCGCAGCCCGCACGCCAAACCGCCTCCGCCTCGGCAACCCGGGCTTCTGGATGGCACGCTTTGGCGGCTGTCAATTGACGCCACAGAAAAACAATACTTCAAGGCTGCTCTTGTGGCCCTCTGGCTTGCAGCTGAGCCAACAAGAAGCGACTAGATCAAATACTTGGTCAGCCGGGCCATAGTCAAGCGCCACCAGCGAGATTCAGGCTGTTGAATGACACAACATGGAGGCTTGGATCAACAATCCCAAGCTGTCCTTTTTGTTGATGTAGTTTTTCTTTCTTCCCGTGAGCGTGAGTGGGCTGTAGGGCCTATCGATAATCTCGCTTTGCCGCAATGCATTTCAATCTATTGTTGCACTCGGTCTGATCTGCCGAGGCACTCAACGGAAGCAGACGTTCCGTCTTTATTTTTTGAGTCAAAGGCGGTTGATTGACGGGCGGAAGCGTCAAAACCTGTCGGCAGTTGTCCGCCACATCATTTAGCCGCTTGCTGTCGCACAAGCCTGAATGCCCTAGTTTCCCGCCTTGTCTATCTGATCCTGGCGTCTTTGACACAAGTCACTCGAGTTCTAGATTGAGTTCCAGACCGAGTCGTCCATGAAACGAGTGGCTTGTTTGGAGGCGTGGCTATTTACATTGAGCCCCCCTTTGCTGGAATTGGTTTCGGACGTATGGAAGGCTGCTTGCTCAACGCCGTTGATCAAGAGGCTTTGCTGCCTACGCCCGACTGTTGTACCGACTGTCTCGTTGACTTACTTCTCGGCCGAAAGAGTCCAAGGCTCCTGGACAATGTCTTGGGCTTCATAAAGAGCGGGTTACACGCACGTAGCTGTGGTCCCTCAAGCTCGAGTTCCTGTGAGTAAACGACTCCGTGCTAAAGCCTGTGTATTTCGCAAGCTTGAGCGGATGTCATGTTGTAGCAATCTTGTTTCAGTTTGATATAATAGGCCATGGGCTCGGAGCGAATTCTCTAAAGTGAATGTCCATACTTGTCTACTCTTGTTGGCCCTCGACCTGTCAACGCCTTGATATTGGTAGCTTTTCGTAACAATCGACCATTACTCTTTGCTCAGCCAATAACAGACTCTAAAGTCGTTACTTGACACCTCGCTGGCTTTACCCACATCAGGTCGATCATTGCTGCTTCTGTGGGTGGACATGTCATTTTCTTCTGTTGCGTCGATGAGCAAACAAACTCGGTGGCATTCCTCTGCCCGAGCGTCACTTGAGATGTGCTCACCCAAAGGGCCAGAGAAGGATCTGTGAGAAAAGTAAATCAAGAAGCACGATGCATGGTTGAAACCGAAAGAGAAGAGGGCAGTTTTCCAGTACATGCACCAGTTATTTATTACCCATGAGGGCGCCCAGCCTTGGTCGCCATTCAAGCCGCTTCCCTCTTATCCAACTGGGAAATCTCCATCTCAATGAGAGGCTTTTGGCGGATCGCAGTAGCGACGCTCCATCTGGTATTGGCGGCTGATGGGGTTGCTGCAAGAAATCCTCAACACCAGCTTCCAGGTCCCCAGGTCGGCAGACATGTTTCGCTGCCGCCGGCAATCCCGTTGCGGTTGACAAACACGGCGCCGGGGAAACCAATCAAGCCCGGCACGGAACTCCGTATTCTTGCGGTGGGAGATTCCATAACCTACGGGTTTCTGAGTGACCAAGACGGCGGCGATGGAAATGGATACAGGCTGCGGGTTCGGCAGTACCTTTCGAGTAAGACAAGCAGCCAAAGCTGAAAGCTATTGGTTGTGTCTTGTTGCTAATGCGCCGAGTGCAGAAGACAAGGTTGTGTACGCGGGAACAGAGACATCGCCAACCGGTAACATGACGGATGGCTATTTTGTATGTACGCGCGGTTGATACATGGGTCGAATCACTGGCTAATCGATCCTCGCATCAACGCCAGGCTGCTTGGAACGGCAAGACGATCCAGTACATTGCAGATCACGTTGGTACATCGCTCGAGCAGCGCCCAAACATCATCCTGCTCCATGCCGGGACAAACGACATGAACCCCAACGGCGCCATTTCCACCCAAGGCCACGATCCAGTAGCCGCGTCTGAGCGGCTCGGGCGCCTGATTGACAAGATGACCGCGACATGCCCCGACGCAGTTGTCCTCGTCGCCATGATCATCGGAACCTGCAACGCCGAACAATCTCCGCAGACAAGGGTGTTTCAGTCGCTGATCCCCAAAGTGGTGGCGCCCAGAGTCCAAGCTGGCAAACACGTCTTGGCAGTAGACTTTTCGACGTTTGGGCTCGGCAACCTGAGGGACTGCATACACCCGACCAATCTAGGATATTGGCTGGTTGGGTACTATTGGTACGACTTTATCGCACAGATTCCGCAAGATTGGATCACGGCGCCGGTAGGGAAGGATCCCAAGAGAGAGGAGAGTTTTGCTGGGCGATTGCGAGCGAATGCATCTCTGCTGGGAGTTTTGGGTCTGTCACTTGTGTTGATGTATGCCTAACGGTGGCTTATACTTTGATCCGGTCTGATTTTTCACAACAATTTCTCTTCTTTTCCTTTCCTTTTGTCGGAGAGCTTTGGATATAGATGATCGTATAGATGTAGAATTCTTTCAAGTATATTAGAGGTTGCTGCCACGGCGTAGATATTGATATTTAGGCAATGAGCATCACTGATCCGTTAGTGTCGAAGATGACCCATCAAAAGACTTTGGATACATTAAAATCCTGGAGTAAATTGGATTTTTGACTCGTAATCTTTCTTGTTTGGTGACCTCCGCGAAGTTGCGTGTACTTTGGTATCGGGCTGTTAGTCATCAGCAAGCTCCCGCGGCCCCGCCATGACTTTCCAAAAAAAGCAGTTTGACGTCCCCTAACTTGGAAAGATACAACCTGGAAACCATACAAACAAATAACAACAACAACAACAACAACAACAACAACAACAACAACAACGTCTTGTTCAACAAATTCGAGGCATCAGCCCCAATTGTCGCCATTGCATATACAGCAAGCTAAAAGGAAGCTTCAAAAGACTTCATCCAGCTACGTCCCAGCAAGCATCACAACTTTTGCGACAGGAAAGAGACGGCAACCCCAGTTAGAGCAACCTCCAATCGGCAACTTCGCCAAGCATGCCAAAAGAGAAAAACTACAACCCGGTGCAAGCCCAGCGCAAGGCTGACAAGGCTCGCGAAGTCAGAAAAGGTAAGCACTCACCTATTTTATAACCTTGGAGGAGGAGAGAAAGAGTAAGCAAAAAGAAGAACGTAATCTAACAAGGCACTTTGCGGCTCGTCTGCAGGAAAGGCCGAAGCGCAAGGCCGGCGGAATGAAAAGCTCGCGCGCAAGAACCCCGACCGAATCCAGAAGCAAATCGACGACCTCAAGGCCGTGACCGCGGGCGGCGGCAAGCTGACGCGTCATGAAGAGCAGGTGCTCGAGGGCCTGGAGAAGGAGCTCCTGTCGGTGCGCAAGGCCAGAGACACGCTGGGCGACAAGGCGCCGAGCTTTGGGCGCGGCTGGAGGAGAGACGACGACGGTTCAAGATCAGGGGCGCTGGGAAAGCGGCGGCGCGGCGACGGCGACGGGTCGAGCAGCGACGACGATGTTGCAGACGATGTGAGGAGCATCCCCATGCCGAGAGACACGCCGCCGCCGATACCAAAGGCCGAAATGGACAAGTGGTACGCGAAGCGGAGGGCCAAGCGCAATGCCGAGAACGCAGCCCGACGACGCGACGCGGGCGACAACGAGGCCCAAGACGGCGAGGACAAGGACAGGGGCAAAGGCAGGGACAGAGGGCAACGGAATGCGGCGCCGGTGGTGGAGTCGAGGACCGTCTACGAGGCAAAGCCGGTGGTGCGAGATCTGCGCAAGGAGGCCGTGGCGGCGTTTGTGCCCACGTCGGTGCAGATGAAGATGAGCAAGGGCAAGGGACAGGGCGGACTCATGGAGCCTGAGGAGGCTGATCGGCTGGAGAAGGAGGGATACCTCAAGGTGACTTCTGGAGGTGGTCGAGATGATGCCGAAGCCGAAGCCGAAGCAGCGCCTTCTCGGCATGTCGTGATGGAGGAGGTGGAAGACGAGGATGCATAAAAGGCGTCATACCGCTTGCTGCCTCGTCTTTTTCTTGCATGGTTTGGCGCACTCTGGTTCTCATGGTTCACGGCGTATTTTTGAAATTTTCTCGAGACTTATCAAGCTCACGAGTTGAGCCTCGTGGTGGCGGATTAAGCAATACATGTCCAGTTGTATATTCCGATCCACAGAAATCCATTGTGATTGAGTAGATGCAGCACTCCTGAGGTTAGGCCAACTTGAGCCGTGCAAATGGTCGGACCAGCCTGTCGGATGATATTCCCAATTCATGTCTCGCAGCATGGAAGATTCCGGTAGACGCATAAAAAAAAATCCTCTCCTCTCCTACCAAGACGTCAACCCCTGAACGGACATGACACCGAAACTCTTCCTTCCTCTTCTCTCTCCTAGGCAATGGCAGTTTCCATTCGTAATGCTTTTCGACATTATACGAGACTTGTCCAGAATATGATTATTTTTTCTCTTCTTCGCCCCCATCCATCCTCCACAATGGAGACTTCCGATAGGTGGAGAAGCCCGGAGTGCTCCGTCTCCCGTGATTGAAAAAACCACGACACGCCGCTAGACTCAGGCGATGGAGTCGTTTGGTCACTCTCGGCAGGACGGTTGGGCGGGCGGATCTCCATTAGTCAAATCTTTATTGTTCGGAGAGATTTGCTTAATCACGGGGGTTATACTCGTAGTGGTGTGCTGCAAGCCGGGCTGGGGAGAGAGAGCGATGAAGACGCCATTTCCAAGACGGCTGATTTAATAGCAGTTGCTGGCTTATCAAATCGACGAGCAGGGCCTTGATTGGATTCACACAATCATCAGCCATTGCCGGTAAGGAAAGCCGACAATGGCAGAGACACACACACCAACAGGGGAAAAGAGGACCTCCTGTCAGGGCCAGAGAATCCTGGGCCGAGCTGTGGAACTGGCGAGCAGCAAATGGCGAGTTTCCATTACCTACAACTCGGCCCTCGTCTCCCACGATCTCGGCACAGCGAGCTTTTAAGCTGGGGGAGGCGGTTCCACTCCGACGACGAGCGAACGGGTGTCGCCCCACGCCGACCACGGATATAAAGGTCCCATGAAAAAAAAGTGCTGCCACTGTCGGTATTAGTACTCGTAGGGCGCCTGTCTTGACATTTTGCCCGGGCACGGCGTCAAAAGGATCTGCCTTCTCTCCTTGTCCAATTTCTCCTCTTCTTCGGGTTGCTGCAACTGAGTTGAGCTTCTTTCTGGTTCATGGTTGCTCAACTATCAACCTCTTGATGCTTGATACTTGTGCGGTGTCTCCATGTCTTGTGTCGGTGTATAAAAAAGAGTTGGGAAACTAGGGAAGCAAGTTGCCCTGGGACAAAGCGAAACTTTTCCGGACAAGCAAACGGAGAGAAGGGGGGGGGAGGAAAACAGCAACAACAACAGCAACAACAACAGAAACAACAGAAACCATGGACGCCCACCAGGTCAACTCGAGAGCGATTCACGATGAAGATGACCCGATCCCCGAGTTGAACAATCCCGAGTCGTCAGACGACAAGGCCTCAGCAGTAGATGCCGGCGAAAAGGGCGCCACGACGGGCGGAAACGAAAAGCAACTGCCACAACAACAAGTCAACGACGATGACCTGGAGCGACAGCACACGATGAGATCCACAGCATCGTACCAGGAGACGTATCCCGAAGGCGGCCTCCAGGCATGGCTCGTCGTGGCGGGCTCCTGGTTCGCCATGATCGCCTCCATGGGCCTGATGAACAGCATCGCCGTCTTCCAGGCCTACACGCTCAGCCACCAGCTCAAGGACCACAGCGAGGGCACCGTCGGCTGGATCTTTTCCATCTACACCTGGCTGGCCTTCTTTGGTGGCGTCTACATCGGCCCCGTCTTCGACAAGTATGGACCGAGGTGGCTGGTCGTCGCCGGATGTGCGTGTACCGTGGGGGCCTTGATCGGCATGAGCTTCTGCACAGGCAAGTCTTTTTTTTTTTTTTTTTTTGGTTTTGTAGTCTTTGTGTCACGAATTCCGCCTCCTCTCCTTCTCTTCTCTTTTCCGTTCCGTCCCGAACTTTATGACTAACCCGAACGCTTCAGAGCTCTGGCAGTTCATCCTGTCCTTTGGCATCCTGGGCGGCATGGGAACGTCACTCACCTTCACCCCGTGCATCGCCGCAGTAGGCCATTGGTTCAAGGCAAGACGAGGCTTTGCCACTGGGCTTGCATCAACGGCGGGAGGCATCGGAGGCATCGTCTTCCCCCTCATGCTGACCGACCTGTTTGCGCGTATCGGCTTCGGTTGGGCCACTCGAGTGCTCGCCTTGATATGCCTCGTGTGCGGGCTCATGGGCATCAGCCTCGTCCGGTCTCGTCTGCCGCCGGCCAAGAACGCAACGGCTCACCCTGATTTCCGCATCTTTCGACAGATTCCCTTCCTCCTGACGACTCTGAGCATCTTCTTGCTCGAGTTTTCCCTCTTCATCCCCCTGGCCTACATTGCCACGTATGCACAGGACCAGGGCTTTGGCGATGCGTTTGCCTACCACCTCTTGCCCATCATGAATGCCGGCTCCGTGGTAGGCCGAGCGCTTCCGGGATATTACGCCGACGTCGTCGGAGCTTTCAACGTGTGCATATTTTCAGTGGTGCTCTCGTTGGTGTCGTGCCTGTGTGTGTGGCTGCCCCTGGGTCACACAAAGGCGGGCATCATCATCTTCTCACTGCTCTTCGGCTTCGGAAGCGGCAACAGCATTGCCATTGCGCCGGTTTGCATTGGTCGGATGTGCAAGACGCAAGAGTACGGCCGGTACTATGCCACCACTTACACCATCGTGTCCTTTGCCTGCCTGATTGGCATCCCCATTGCCGGCAGCATCGTTCAAGCCAATGGCGGCTCCTACACGGGGCTCATCATCTTCACTGGCTGCATCTACGTGGGCTCGGCAACCCTCCTCATGCTTGCCAAGACCTGGCAGCTGGGCTGGAAGAATTGGCTTGCTGCGTATTGAGACACGGCGTCATTCGTGTCCATGTATAGGCACATTCATCTGCCCGTGTTCCTCTTCTAATGACTTTTGGAGGACCGGCAGCTGTTGATTTGATTCATTTCATCGATAGATATCCAAACAGTTTGGCGTTGGTGTTTCGGTTGGTTAGGGGGAAAAAAAAAAGAAAAAAAGTATTTGCACACAATCAAGGAACAGTTCATGTTCTCATTCTCATCGCATTTTTTTGATATTTTTTTGGTAGCAGAGAGTTATGCAGGGTTATCTAAGTTGCATAGAGAGACGACAAAGCTGACGAAAGCGAATAAATAGATGAAAATTTACTTCAAGTTTGCTCGACTTTCTCGTCCGTGGTGCTGGGTGGTATCATGATGCGTAGGGCGCCCTTGCATCGGGTTTCTTGGATATTCAAATTTTCGGGTTCGTTTCTGCTGTTCCTGTCAGTACTTTGTCTGCTCCTCTACATCCAATTCGGCCATCCAATTCGCCGCGTATACAAAATTGGCTCTTGTCTCGTCTATTTCTGTTTGGTGTTGTCTGACTTTGCCATATGCGCATCGTGAAGCTCTGCTACAGCTGGTATAATCAAAGCTTCAATCTCCTCTTCTGGATCTCCCTCGGGCGCCTCGTCCGGTCGTAGCGGTCTTCCCTCGGCATCGCCCCAGCCGCCGTGTCGAGCCACACGGAGCCAGCGGTCCTCACGGCCTGGAGCAACAAAGACAACCTCCCACTTGCGCGTCGAGAGGAGGTTTCCGACGACGAGGTGGTGCTGGTAGCGCTCAAGGCTGTAGCGCGCCTTGTGGACGAGGATACGGGGATCCGTCTCGAGCTTGAAGCTGACAATCATGCCCAAGGGAGCCCAGCCCTCGACAAGGCTCTTGAGGAACTTTGGTACGGGATCGAGATCTATAATGAGGCGCTTGGAACGCGGCACGCGAGGGGAGGCGTCAAAGTTGTCAAAGGTCTCTTCGTCTTCTATTTGCGGTGACGGTGACGGCGACGACGAATTCTTGGGGTAGAGCTTCTCAACAATGTTGGTCGACTGGATCTTGTGCTCCGAGAGACGCTCCGGCGGGACGAAAAAGTCAGACACGGCCGCGGCAAGATAGAGCAGACCGGACGAGCCCAACGGCGCCATGAGCCGAGCCACGGCGCGAAGCTCGTGCAAGTAATCGCCAATGGTGACAAAGGGCAGCAGCAGGAGCATATTGTCGCGGCGGGCGCTCTGGTACTTGCGCAGGACGTCGAGGATCCTGACAGAGTCGTCGGGCCGCACGGCGACGCGGCCGTCCGAGTCCTCGTGGAGGAGATCAAGGAGGCAGTCGGTGGAGTGGGAGTAATGGCGCGAGTAGGGGAGCAGGCTGAACTGGCGATGGAGGAAGATGACGGCATATCCAGCCGAGAGGAAGTACTCGGCACTGGTGGCACCACGGGTACCGGCAGAGAAGTTCTAGTTGGGTTCGGGTTCTATTTTAGCACAGCTTTTGCAGGGATTGATTGCGTTTTGACACCAAGGGGAGAAGGAGAGGACAAGCGAGCACAAGCACGAAAACAAACAGGCCACATACGTCAATGAACCTCACAGTGTTCTTCTCCAGCGGAACCGTCGTTCCTCCCGACGTGACGAGCACGACCCGCCGGTTTGCCGCGGCATGTTGCGTGATGAAGGCCTCGGCCAGCGCAGTGTGGGCGGCGAGCTGCTTGGGAGGGGGATTGCTGGCGAAGTAGGCGTCCTCGGCCTGGAGAGACTCTGCCGCAGACATGATTTGCGATTTTGGCCCTTGCGTCTGTGTCTCGGCGCAGTTGCAAAAAGATGAATGGATGAAATGGCCCAAGGTGGGAGGTTGCCGAGCTAGCTAGGGACTAATGATTCGAGATGCGACTGCCTTGGTAGTAGGGATGGCGGGGTTTATCTGATAAGATAGGTACCTAGATCAATGTCAAAAGTCCGTAGCAGACAAGAGCGGGTTGCGCCTCTGTTTAAAGTACCAAAGGTAGTACTTGGTAGTATGAGGGTACATGCCCATTTTGTACTTACATCTAAAAATATACCTAGAAGAAACTATATTGACAGTGATGATGACGTTGAAAGAGAAGAGAAGAATACGAAGAAGCAACTCTCCTCGCCGCGTCTACTATATCCAAGCTGTGCTCACAACTACGAAGCAGCTCCCATCATGATATCACCGACCGGCCGGTCCCAGTGGCTGTGCTGCACGGAGCAATGCAAGTTTTGCTCTGTCGTACCATTCGTCATGATACTGTCCATCGTGACACATTATATGCACCATCATCTCCCCCTTCAACTAATCAACCACCCCAGCAACGGCTACCTGATAATACATGCAGTATAGTATGCGACACACGGATATTAGTATTGACAGCTGCTTTATTGCCTCTTTTGACCGACAAACTCCCGCCGGCTCCGGCATCAATTCTCCCAAGGCCCGACACTCCGAACCGGCGCCAGTCACCGGCCCTCGGCTCCGCCTAAATTCTGCCCCGTTGAAAACACCAAAGGTCCAAACCAAAAAGATGATTGAGGCTTATAGTTCAACATGCCCAACGCATTGTTTCTGTATCTACCCAGCTTTCAAACTCGCGTGTTATACATATAACCATGGCAAGTAATGTCAAAAAAAAGTACGAATCTATATACATACGGACATGTAGTATTTATTGCGCCCTTCATCTAGCCCTTGTCTCTATTTGTTACCGCCCCCCGGCCAACCTCCACGCCCGTAGCGGCAGGCTCTGCAAGTGCAGCACCTTTGGCTTGATGTACCACATGAATGTCGCCACGCCGAACACGACGCAGAGGATGTTGACGGTGTAGTATCCGTCGCGCATCATCTCGCAGCTTCCGCCGCCGTTGAGGCACCGTTCCTTTTCTCCCTGAATGGCGCACGAGAAGGATTCCGTGACCAGGGGGCCCTTTAGGTTGCTCGTGCTCTTGGAGCCGGGATGGCACGTCGCAACAGTAAAGGCGTCTACAAGCTTCAAGACGAAATACCGGGGAAATGTGCCTCCAAGGTTGGAAACGCTAGAAACCATATTCGTTAGTGAAATGTACACACAGTAAAGCCATGAGAGAAAAACTCACGTGGCAAG
Organism: Trichoderma pleuroti; assembly: GCA_001721665.1. Lineage (NCBI taxonomy): Eukaryota > Fungi > Ascomycota > Sordariomycetes > Hypocreales > Hypocreaceae > Trichoderma > Trichoderma pleuroti. The sequence goes on from MDJU01000464.1 coordinate 14,931, forward strand.
GAGAGTCATATAAGTGCCTCCAATGACCGGATCAGACACCTTGGCATGGAACGCCGAGATGGCGACAAACATGATGGTATTGGTAAACGTCGAAAACACGTGCTCGCCAATGACGACGAGGAGATACCACGTCGTCACGCCCTCGGCCGGGAAAATGGCCACCGTGACTTGAGCAATCAGCGCGGCCAACAGGCGGCCCGCAAAGCCCCAGCACCACAGCCGCATGGGCGTGTACTTTTGCGACCACATGCCGGCGTAGTATCCAACGCCAATCTCAAAGGGAAAGTCAATGAGGACCGTGAGGGCCATGTTGTCCTTGCCGAAGCCCTTGTCGAGGAGCTTGAGGTTGGTGACGCCGTCGTTGGCCTGGAAGCCAATCTTGGCAATGAGGTGCACGATGATGATGGTCTGCACGTTGCGCAGCTTGAGGATCCCCCACATGATGCGGTACACGTCCCAGACGCCGTCCTCGTTGTGCGACTTTTCCTCGCGCTTGAGCAGGCCCAGTCCAATGGTGACGATGATGTAGACCCATCCCCAAAAGGTGAGGTAGCCGCCGAGCGAGACGAGACCGTCGTCGGAGGGCGTGCTGCGGAACCACTTGTTGGCAAAGTCGGAGGCGTTGAGGGCGAGGAAGACGGTGTAGGACATGAAGTGGCCCGCCGTCAGGCCCACGGTCTGCGCCGTGGAAGCGTACGACACGTTGCCCGGGGTCAGCAGCGTGAGGGCCCAGCCGTCGACGGCAATGTCCTGCGTCGCGCACATGAGCACCAGGAAGAACCACCAGAGCATAAAGGACCAGACGGTGGGCCCCTCGGCCTTGCCAATCTTTTCCATCATGTCCTCCACGTTGGACCCCAGCCAGAGCATGCCGAAGCCGGACAGGAACTGGATGGGCACGATCCACGTCTTGCGGCGGCCAATCTTGGAGCTCCACACGGCGTCGACAAACGGGCTCCAAAACAGCTTGAGCGAGTAGGGATACGACGCCAGGCTAAAGGTGCCGATTTCGCCATACGACATGTGGTTCTTGAGCAAAAACGGCACGGAGCCCATGGCGAGGCCCATGGGGATGCCCTGCAAGAAGTAGAGCAAGACCAGCAGCAGAAAGCTCCTCTGGTCCTGCGCGGGCAGCTGGAAGAAGCCCACGTCGGTCGAGGTCGGCGTCTTGGGCACGGGATCGTCTAGGGAGAAGCCCTCGCGGGACATGTGGTTCGCCGCGACGCTGTCGGAATCCTGGTGCGTGGCGGTTTTGCGCCGCATCTCGACGCCGTTGCTCATCTTGCCGTTGCCGTTCTCCTCCCGCTTGAGCGAGAGGGAGGGGAGTGGCTTTGACGTGGGCGACTGAGGTCGTCTTGTACGGAGACCCATATAGGGCAATGTGAACTCGCTTCGAGCCGGCAGCGCAAACAATTCAAGGGAGTGGGTGTGTGGTTTGTGTGTGTGTGATTGCGTCTGCGCGTCTCGGATCGTCGGCCGGGTAGAGGGGCACGAAAAGGGCGGTAAGGGAGGACGCTCGCTAGTCTCAATCGCTGTTTCTTCTGTACAAGGTCGCAAATGGGCAATAAAGACGGCAATCGTAAAGGCAGAGCAGTCGAGGCTTTGTTGATGAAAGGAATGGTGTTTGACAAGGTCGGGACCGACGTTGTAGCGTGCAGCGGGCAGGCAGACAGACAGAACCGACGGCGACCCCCAAAAAAAATCGTACAACAAAGGCGCACCAGCCCAAGAACCGGCCGCTGTTTGACAAGGAAGAGGAAAGAAACAGAGCAGCCCGTCTAGTGCATCCAGGCAGCAGTTCGGCGCGAGGAATTTTGGGAATGATGGGAGGGTTTCGGCCTGGGTTGGTGTGTTTTGCGCAGACGGGAAGCTACCGTGGCCTCAAGGGTCTTTTTTTTGCCCGGCGCGGCTTACAAAAGACGGAGGCGAGCCTTGCCACCGACTGACTCCAGCTCGAAGCAGCAAGCGTTGAAGGAAAACGAGAGTTTTTGGCCGCCAGGAACGGGGACTAGCGCTAGATGATGTCCGAGATGGAAAAACAATTACTACCAACTTGCAGTGCTGTATACACCACGGATACAGTTGCCATCGTTGTTCATCACGTCAACATGGCTGTTGGTGCTCAGCGCCGTGACAAACACCTTGTTCTAATGCATACTGTCTCTTCTTATCCAGTGCAACGTCCAGACGCGAAAGCATCAAGTCCGTGAATGGATCAATACGAGATCAATGCTGCATGAAGATGCAGTGGAGGGAGGATTCAGCACCAATCAGTGGCCGGACGCATTGCAGGCGGTGCTTGAGCGTTCAGGGCGCACGCGAGTGTGTGGGGAAAAGGCGGAACAAATAAGATCCAACCGTCTGTCAGGGGTCGCTGCTGCTTTGGGCATTCCGTCGGCTCGGCTTATCGCATGGCATGGCAGGCCGGCCGTGGGCTTATCTTATCGGCGGGCCTGCATCATCAAGCCATCATATGCTTGCAATGCATCAACAACACCGCAAGTAAACAAAGAGACGCGCCCATTCTCTTGTGCAGCAGCAGCTTTTTCTACTGTTCAAAGCAAATCAAAGCAAAGCAGAGATGGATCCCGCCGTGGACGAGCTGCAAACCAATCCTCTCGACGAGGAAATTGCATCTCTCAAAAAACAAGGCAAGTTTCGATCCCTCCCAAACAAACCGCGTCGCCATCCCCATCGCTTTGCGCATCCCATCACAACTCGCACCCTCACCCCCCAAAGCTCAACAAACAACAACAACAACAACAGCCGCCCACCTGCGCAAAACCATCAAAATCGAATGCTCAACCATCCTCTCCTCGCCCTCCATCAAGCAAGCCCTCGTCTCCTCCCTCAACCCCCAGCCGTCGCCCAAATCCGCCGCCCTCCGCCCTCGCAAGCCCCGAAAGGCCGTCGACCGCGACGAGCAGCTCCTCCTCGCCCGCGCCAGGCAGCAAGACGCCTACAACCAGCAGTGCCTCTACCGCATCTCCGCCTCCGTCACCGCCTTCAAGGTCCACGACCCGGACCCCCACGCCGTCGACGGCGGACATGTGCTCGGCCTGCGCTTCGAGGTCATGACGCGCGGCCAGTTTTTGCAGCCCTACTACGTGATGCTCAACCGCCCGTACCCCAACAGCGGCAAGACTTTGCGCGTGCATCGGCACACCGTCCCGCCGGCCATCCCGCTGCCGGGCCTGGCGGCGAGGCACTTGCCCGTGCCCAAGCAGCAGGTGGAAAACGACAGCTCGGTAGCCCCGCCCAAACAAGACCTCGAGAGATTTGTAAAATCCCTGAGGAGAGAAATCATGAGATACCACAACCGGATGGGCGTCACGGCAGACCTGCGGCGCAGTCTAGGCGTCCACAGCCAGGCGGCGGCGGCAGAGGGGTCGTCATCGCTGCCTTCCAATGCCATTGTCGACGTCAGCATTGCCGACACCGAAGCGAAGCAAATCCGGCTGACCTGGGCCGACGACCGAAATGGCCGCCTAGTCATGGACGACGATGGCAGAGTGGTCAAGTTGATGGTGTTTGGTGCAGAGGGGAGAGATTGGGAGACGACAAAGCAGCTCACGGACAGTCAGGGGCGGGTCGAGGATGTCGCCAAGATGTTGCAAGAGTACGCGGCTGGGAGAATATCATGATGGGTTTCTTGGCATGGTCAAAATTAGGCGTCCGAGGGGAATTCAATACGAGCACGGCGTTTTAGTCTGAGGAACAAGGATAAACATATTCATGGGCAACGGAAAATAGCCGTCATTTACGATTGCGATGCGTCTTTTATAGGTAGACTCGATGAGAGAAGCAACATGACATTCAAACATCTATGCAGTGTCAGTAACAGCAAAAACATAGCCACGGTGTCACACCAAAAACGGGCAACTTTTATAAAGAATCAATTCAATGACAAACTATCAAAACCCTGCTTCCCACACCTCGACTCCGGCCGTCCATTGCCAGTCGAGCATATCTTGAGCTTGTTGCACGCCAGCGTAGCCACCCTTCATGAGAAATCCAAAAATTAAATACTGAATTCAAAATAAACAAAAAAGAGGCAGTGGGCTTGTGTTTCCCCACCAGACGTCCCATAACTCATCAAGGTATGTGCAGTATTTTACAAGTCTCCCTCTGTAGCATTAGATACACTGCCATTACAGCCTCTCCCTCACTTGTCCGCGCTCTGTTTCTTTCTCTCTTTCTACCCTTAGAGGAACAAGGCGGCAATGACACCTCCAAAGAGAGCCATGGTGACGCCCTGGGCACGGCTGACGGCACCGTTGATTGGCAGGGGAGTGGTGCCGTTTCCGGTACCGGTAGGGGCCGCGGCACCGGGAGCAGTGCCGGCCGGAGGAGGAGCGCAGTAGGCACCGCTGCAGCCATCGGCAGGGAAAGAGGGAGCGTTGGGGGGAGCAGAGTGAGGCGGGGGGAGCGGCGGGGGCAGAGGGAGAGCAGTTGCGCCAGAGCAGCCGGCAGGAGAAGAGTGAGTGGGAGGAGAGTAGACAGAGGTGGACGGAGCGGTGTGGTAAGCCGGCGCCGAGCTGTTACCGGGCACGGGGTACACAGGAGCCGAGGCGGGAGCCGAGGGGACGACGGGAGGAACCGAGCTGCCCGCCGTTGCCAGGGGCAGGTCCGGTGGGAGCCGGAAGAGTCTGCGTGCTCAGGGTGACGACGGCGGTGTTGGTCGCAACGGGAGCGGAGGGGCGGCCGAGGAAGCGGCCGGGGGATACGCCCCGGTGGATGGACCGCCAGGGTGGGCCGTCTTGGAAGCCTCGACGGGGCAAAAGGTGGTGGTCTCGGGGATGACAATCGTGGTGGTGTGGTGGCCGTTGGCAGGGCAGTTGGTGACGGTGGGAGCACAGCTAATGACGGTATGGATCGAGGTGACGCTGACGGTGCTCACGCTCCAGACGTGATCGGCCTGCTCGGGCTTGCAGTTGTCGCCACAAGGGTGGACCCAGTGCCAGCCGTGTTCCTCCTCGAGGTCGCAGCCATCAATCACGATTCCATCGTGCTGAGGATGCCAAATGTTGACATAGCCGGGAGGAGGACCCGAAGTGGGCTTGTTCTCGGTGACGGCCTGCTCGTTGATGCCCTGGGGCAGATGAACGCTGAGGCCGACGCCCACGTCAATGGCCTTTGTCATGTCGACGTCGAGACCCAGCTCGAGGAGACTACGACTGGCCATGGCCGTGGCAGCCGTGGCAGCAAGAATAAAGGACTTCATGGTGATTGAAATGAATGTGTTTTTGAGAGAGTGGACGGGTCAAAAGATCCCAAAGGGGTGAGTGAAAAGAATGCAGGGGTTGAGTGGAAGATGCAACAAGGCTTGCTGAGGAGAAAAGAGTCAAGAAAAAAAGCTCGGCATCCAGGAGGCGAGATGATGGGGTCTTAAGTAGCCCTCTCCGTCTGGTCCATTGGGATAAACAAAGCTTGTTTTGTTGTCCATCTTCATCTGCCCTCCACATCCTTGGCTTCGCCTTCAACCCTAGCCCCCCCCCTCATGGGTCGTCATGGAACAACCCCGTTATTCGTTATTGCGGGCAAGCTTAGGAGGGGGGGTCGGCTCATGAGGAAATTGGAAACAGAGACAGCCGTAGTTACACTCAAGGGGGAGGAGAGTGCCTCGTAGCAACCGAAGATCAGGTACGTGCTGGTAATCATAGCAGTATGTAGTAATAACACAGCATGAGTTTGTGGTCGATCCTGACACATGACTCCGTGCATCAGCGGAGCACGACGGTGGCAGTGACAAGGTGAGGTGGCACCCATCTTGGTCTTGCGTGGTGTCTGGATCGACATGGTTGGAGCATGGCAGTCTCAAGCTGACACTAGCTTGTCATCTCCCTCTTCTTTCTAATGTATCATCCAGACGCTCATCGAGTCTCAGAGCACAGGGCTCGAGAGGAGACAGAGACAATAACAAAGACAAGAGCCACAAAACGGCCTTGTGCCCTTGCATGAAGCAGAGTCATGGGGGCAGATCGGACGCTGTTCCTGCGCTAGCGGCAGGAGAGAGGAGAGAGGAGAGAGAGCCTCGCTTGAGAAGCACCGCACATCATTCTCTAGCACTCGCTTTAGCGATATCAGTGTCTCCTCCCTTGCCTTTGTTTCCCCCTTTTTAGGAGGGCCTTTCTCTCTCCTTGCTTGGGGATCAAGCGTGGAGCTGTCGCCAGCCTTCTTTCGATGTCTTGTGTCAAAACCCTCTGATGAAAAGGCACAGAGGTGTCCAGAATAACCTGGTAACCACATCTTGTCTCAACGGCCTTGGCTCCGTGTAGCACAAGAAGGCGTGTGTACGAGCAAAGGCAGTTGTGTAATACCAGACGCCCACTCAGGCGCCATGTCCGTCAACCCCGGTCGTCTGTCGATGGAGTTCCAAGTATGATTAATTGTGGAGGCCCGGTGGGTGATCATCGCGCACCAGCTTCGTCCGTAGCATGCGGGTGGACTTGGTCGGCTTTTGGTCCCAGCTCCCGGCCGCCACGGAGGAGCGGCTTGAACACGAGCCTCGATACAAGTTTGTTTAATGACAGCAACCAGGACTCCGTGGTATGATGCCGTGTAGCGGCAGTTTCGCCAGCAGCGTGGTCAACTTGTATGCTCAACCCGCATGCTCCAACACACACGCTGACACGCCATGGCATGAGCTGTTGCGGGACATTGTCGCTCTTCCGCGCTCTCACTTCAACATTGTCCACGAGAACCCATTCTTCATCAGTGCCAATGGCATCTTGTCCGTGCAATCTTTGCGCCGTGACAAGTCATGGCGGATGGGCGGGTCACTCTCTCAAAGGGCCATTTAATTTCCGCACGCTCCCTGTATGCTGAGCTGGCTCCTCCTAATGCAAGGCGGCCATCGCCCTGTCCGGCCATGCTGGAAATAGCATCGTCCAGTCCGGGGAAAAACAGCCAAGAGGCGGAAAAGGGAAAAGAAACAGAAACATGCAACATCTAGACCGTCTCCATCTCTCCACTTGTTGTGGGCAGCTTGGGCCTGTGCCTTTGCTAGCGTGTCACAGCGCGCTTCTCTTGTCAAACGAGCCCAGCCTTGACATTGTACTTTGCTTTGGCGCAACAGGGTAGCCAAGGAGAAGGAAGAAGCTGGCTGGGTTGAAGCATTTATGCATACAAGAAGCGCCAGCAAAAGCGCTTGTATCATGCGTTAAAAGTAAAAGTATAATCATGCCGGTACAGGTTTTGGGTCAGGCATAGAAATTGTGCGGCAATGCAATGCAGCGGTTGTGTCAATCAAATGCACACAAAGGGTCCTTGTCAATGGTTTTTGTGAAAGCACACGGCATTCACCTACGTGAATTGAGAATTGAAACGCAATGAGCTGTGCACCAGACATTGCTTCAAGATACCGGGCCATGACACCAGATGGCTTGTATAAACGGAGCAATAATGAAGCATCATGCCACAATTCATCTTGTTCGGCGGCATCGACAGCTCGTATCCCCCATGTGAAGGCGCTCTCTCGCCTGGAAATCACTTCCTCGGAGTTTCGCTACAAAAGCTTGAATTTCAATTGCGCATGGCAAACGTCCCTGTTCAGGGGAATTGCGATCTCGATCCTAATGGAATCGTCAAGCATGGCCTGTTGGCGCTCCATCGCATGTTTCCTGTGCTCGTTCTGTAAAATTCCCATCTCCACCCCGGCGACGGGAATTTCGGTTATTGTTCCAGCATGGTACTCGTATAAATAGCACAATTCTTCATGATTTGCCTCCTCGCCTCCTTTTCCCCCTTCTCTGTAATGTTGCGACTGAAACCACTTCTTGCAGCAAGCACAAATGGGACTTTTTTCTTCGTGTTTCTTGCACCTTCGTCCTTTGTTCAACACCTCAATTTCATAGGCGGACAAAAGGACAAGGGTAGGGAGCACATGTGTTTTGTGCACGCAGAGGCAAAAGAAGATGGAGCAATGCAGCACTGCCGGGTAGCCCTTGAGATATGAATCCAGGTTGCAAGCTTTTGCGTGCGCGACGCCCACACACATTGTCTGGTCCCTCTCACCACTCTAGGCGCTGTCTCGATGTAGCAGGAGGAAGTGTAATCGTGCTGGCACTGGCGGTTGCGTCGTCCGCTGCCGTTTCCATCCGGCCATGGCCCTCTTCGCCGTCGAGCAGGGATCGGTCAATCTTCCACAGCTTGACTCGCTCGTCGACGATGCCGGTCCACTTGCTTATCAGGGGGTGAGCCTTTGCCACATCAGAAAAGAGCACATTTTCGCCTCCATTGGCTTCGTCGGCGTTGTAGGTCCAGTTCCCGTCAGGGGCCCAGTAGTCGGAGCTGAATATCTTGACAACGCTGAGCTCTTCTCGAGCCTCTGCCAGCAGCTTGGAAGCATCCACGGCTTCCTTGTCCTCGGAGCCAGCCACGCCGTTGAGCCTTGTCAGAGCCTCTTCGATGCCTTCCAGGGTGCCGAGCAACTGCCCTGCCGCCAGTCCTATCGTGGCGCCGAGGCTGAAACCCTCGTCGAACCCAGCTTGGATGGTCCGCTCTTTTGCCGCCGAGATGCCTTCTCGATATCCTGCGGTGGTGTGTTCAGTCTCCAACCGCCGCATGTCAGATGGGTGATGAGGGGTTTCGGGTCCGTCCAGAGACGTGACCAAGGCAGCAGAATCCTCGCCGGATCCCAGCCCTGATTCAGACTCGGGTCCAAAGACATCATCGAGGGAAAAATACATGCCGCCGGAGCCGGAGCCGTCTTCGAGCGCGGCTCTGCGGCCAGCATCGCCGCCGCCGCCCTGCGCGAGATACTCGTCGTCCATTGACTGCTCGACCGGGCGAAAATGCATGTTTTTTTCCCTTTTGAAAATATCAGCCTACGAAGAAGGAATACGGTGACAGGTACACAATGGGCACAGAGCAGAAGCAGGCAGCACGCGCTTCGTAGGCTCCGGACAGGCACGCCGTACCTAGGTAGGCAGTAGTTACGTCTCTCGTCCCCTCTCTCTCTCTCTGAGTCCAGGTGAGTTCCAGGATCGAGTGAATGTCCAATGTCTAGGCAGCAGGGGCAGGAGCTGAGCCTCGATCGGTTCGATCTCTACCGCTGATGGCAGAATGCGCGCCGAAATTCTCGCTTGCCCTTTTTTCGAACTAGGTTGTATTATTCCGGGCTAGCATTCGCAATCCAGCCATGGCTGCCCCCCTGCTTCATTAGTCACAATGCCTAGTCGTGCCAATGTTTCCGGCTGAACTACGACACAATAGGGTGGTGTGCCTTACTGTGTGGCTGGCAACACGACTCCCAGAGACACTGTGCTGGTTGCACACAACTCGAGGCAACCGGCGCTCTTGATACAAAGAGCGTTCCAGCAGGGACAGTGCGAAGACAGCCTCGCTATACTAGCTCTAAAAAAAGAGGTTGCCCTGCAAACTCGCACTCCCTTGCTTTGGATAAAGCGTTCGAGTTGTCGGTGACACAAACTAGGGGAAGAAAAAAAAAAGAAAATCCCTGGCGTAAAATCGACACCGCCTCTCAAAGAGACAGAGTTTCCCGCGCACGATTCCTGCTCTCAGTCCATCTCCCACGCTTCTTCTCTCGTCATGATTTTCTCTCTCAGAGATGCCCTTTGGCCTTTGAATTCAGAAAAAAAAGTCGAGAAAAAGAAAGCCCAGGAAATGATGCCACCCTGACGTAGCCGTGCCGACTTGTCCAATATTGCACCTTTTTGATACAATCCGTACCTGACACACTTGCTGTATGTATGTGCTGTCATATCAGAATTTCTTTTTTTTTCCAAGAATAGGTTGCTGTTATCTCGGCGCCTTCCCACCCCTTTAACAGCGGCGGCTGTTCCTGGGCCGCCTCTTGGTATGCATGACGAGTGAGGCTCTTTTTGCCTAGAACTTGTTGGTCATGCCGTCTCTCCCTTGTCGTTGCGACACGAAACGACACGACACGACACGACACGATGCCGGCAGCAGCAACAACAACAACAACAACAACGCACGCATGTACGCACGCACGCAGACGGCCCTCACTGCTGAACAAGTCGTAGGGCCAAACTTGAATTCAAATCATGCCACGTATTCCCTACCCTCCGGATTTCACCGTTTCCATTAATCATCTGCCCTTGTGGCGGTCAACAACTGGGCTCCGCAGCAAATCGTCCATGCATGAGCTGTTTATGGCGCATGGCGTCAACTTCATCCCAAGGCGGTCAGAGGATGGGACAAGAGGCCAATGTCGGGTCCATGCTTGCTCGTCCTGCCCTGCCTTGTGCTTGTTTGCTTCTTGGCCCTGCCTGCCGCCTGCGTGCCTGGTCCGGGGGTGTCCAGCCAGTCCCCATCCAGTCTGTCGTCGTGGTCATCGTCGTCCACCACCGCTACTACAACAACACCACCACCACCACCCTTTCACCACCATACCAGCCAAACAGCCGTGGCTGCTCCCGTCCGACTCCGTCTTTTTCTGCTTGAACGGTTAAAGACCATCACATGGGAAGGATCGCTCTCCAGAAAAAGACATGGATCGATGCAACGCCACGACAACAGCAACAGCAGCACCCTCGCCCACACCAGCAGGTCGCCGCACACCAATGGTTTCGTCCGCCTTGCGGTGAGAAACAAGACATCATGCAGTCCCTGATGAGTTGTCCCATGTGGCCAGACCAAACAACGCTTGCCGAGTTTCTCTCCCATCCCCATCCCCCATCCTGCGCCAGAAACGGTAGA
>MDJU01000465.1:0-25557 GCA_001721665.1 Trichoderma pleuroti
GCAATCGTCTCCCTGAGAATGGCTCTCGGCTTACAGACGGTATCCCTGGCCTGGCCTGGCCTGTCATCGTATCAACTTGTCGGCTCTCGGCGCTATGCCCAAGGGAGCTGCAAGACCCCTTCTCGACGCTCAGCATTGGGGGGGACGATGAGCCTTATTTCCGTACCTTTACCTTACTTGTACAACAAGCAAGAGCTGAAGAGCATGGCATCAATTACTATCGACATTGTACATTGTTTCCAGGCACCTACTATACAGAGGGCACGTCTATTTGTATCCGTACCTACAAACAAACAAACAAAAGTACGCCGTAAGCCGCAGCGCAGCAGAACAAGAAGCTGGTCGGCGCTTCGCCGGCGACCGTGTCTCAGGCCAGCGCATCGCTCTCGCTCACGCTCACGCTCATCGCGTCCGTCCGATCTTTCTTTGGCGCGCGAAAAGGCCCTGAAGATGCTGCAGGAAACAATGGAGCCTCCCCGCACACCACCGCTGCCCTGAAATCTCCTTGGACGCCTGGCAATTCCCGCTTCGGGCCTGGCACGTTTCGACGGCGCCTGTCCCGGGCCCTGGCACTAGACCCCAATCCAGGCTGGAGCGCTGCGGATTGGATCATGGGCCTCGTATCGTGTCCAGCCCTGGCCTGATGCGACTGTACCGGGCCAGTACTTGTGTTTGGACGAGATGGGATGGCATGGCATTGGATGGGACTGGGCTGGGCTGGGCTGGACTGGGCTGGACTGGACTGGAGCCGGGCGTGGCGCTGCTCTTACGGAGGAGGCCACATCCCTTTCGCTTTCCCTCCCTTGACTGGCTGCGAGTACTGGGCTTGTACTCTGCCGAACCGAACGAGAGAAACAAGACGAGACGGAAAAAAGAAGAAGAAGACGACGAAGAAGAAGAAGACGAAGAAGAAGAAGAAGAAGAAGAAGAAGAAGAAGAAGAGGAAGAAGAAGAAGAAGAAGAAGGGCCGGCAATGTCGGTCGTCGGCCATGACAACGACATTGATTTTACTCTCGGATGATGTTGCTGTTGTCTTTAAACAAATTAAATAGCTCTCATAATCCTAGTTTAACAAGTATTTATTACTCCATCTACTCCCATCTACTTTTATCTACTCTATTTACTTCCATCTACCTTGTCTACCTTGCCAAGTTCTGGCGCTGTCACCACAATGCGAGGTGGGCGAGGAAAAAGAAAAAGGAGGTATACCGACCACTCTCTGGAGGAGATGATACCAGCTCCAGAAGTGGCAGGAGTATTCGCAATTTAGCACAGGCACAACAATCGCCAGCCCAAGTACAGCACTACAAGTACTTGGATCATCAGCTCTAGCAGCGGTACCATTCACCAAGTTTTCTACCCATCTTTTGCTCCTATTCTCAGTCCTTGTTCAGCTATGCGTACATCGAGAGTCTGTACAATGCCACTTCCAGCAACGAGAACACGCAGGAGAAACGATGAAGACAATAGCTGTTGCTGTAGTTGGAATATGAAGCAACATCCACAGTCGAATAAATGCAGCGGTTGCGATGTAATAATTGACTCGTTGAACACCATCATTTGTTGACTCAACTTGGACAGAATCTACCCGTGATTCGCCGTGACATCGCATTATGCTGGGCATTCCGTTGAACATTTCGGTGTTTACGGTTACCAACATAGCGAGACCCCGCTTCATCGGCGTTAGCAGTCCCCTCTATGATGGACTCTGGGGTCGTGTTCATCAAATGCACAGTGTGTATTCTGTAGAACGATCCAGCAAACCTCGTCTCAGTGATGTTAAGTTGACATTCACAGTCGAGGGGGATAATCGATGATGCATACATTGTGTGTTTAGATGAGATGCTTGAGTTGATCCAAACTGCATCATTGGGCATCTCTCCTCGAAATGTCTGAGAGAGGAATACACAAGCTGTATTGGATCGACATGGTAAGGCAGAAGCGGCTCACACGGTATCATGGGTATAATTGCTAATCTCCGAACGAAAACAATGCTAATTATCGAGACAAGATGCCATCGCCTCATCCGTTGCTTCTATCATCTACATGTTCAGTCAGTCAATCCCTCCTGAAATAGATCGAAAGAAGGATTAATCATGGCGGCTTTAACCGCTCCCAATTTGCCAAAGGCCATGCGAGCAGCCATCGTCAATGAGGCGAGTATATACCTATCCCATGCTTTTAATTCGGAGCGCTGCTAACCCTCTACATCGCCCAGTTTCGCAAACCATATCAGATTCAAGAGTCATATCCGCGACCTGAAGTCGTCGACGGTCATGACATCGTGATCCGTGTGGCGGCCGCTTCATTCTGCCATACCGATATAATGGTACTGGATGGACAGTTTTCGAGCTCGCCTAAGCAGCACGCCGGCTCTCACGAGCCCACTGGAACAATCGTCAGTCTGGGCGCAGACGCGGCTGCTCTCGGTTTCAAGCTCGGTGACCGCATTGCCGCACTTGGATGGCGTGGCCTTTGCGGAGAATGCGTCGACTGCAAGGGCCCGGTCGAGAAGCGCTACTACTGTCGGTTTATGAAAGGCTATGTTGGAACTACCCTGCCTGGGGCGTTTTCGGACTTCACCGTCGTCGATGCTCGCTATGCCGTCCTTCTTCCGGATACGATGAGCTTTGTTACTGCTGCTCCATTGACCTGCGCAGGAGCCACAGCGTGGAGAGCGGTCCAATCCACAAAGGCGCAGCCGGGCGAATGGATCGGTATCGTCGGCAGCGGAGGTGGTTTGGGTAACTATTCTCTTGTATCAGCGCGGCTTGAAATCGCGTTCTAACAACTCTTGGACAGGCCATCTCGCCATCCAATTTGCCGTCAAGGCAGGCGTCAATGTAGTCGCTGTAGACGCTCGCGAAGAAGGCCTTGAGTTGTCGAGAGAATGTGGAGCTCAACTCGTGCTTGATGCCCGCAAAGGGGATGAACAACTGACAGCTGCCATAACGGAAGCCATTGGGGATGACAAGATCAAGGCCACCATCGTATTGTCAGACCACGACACGGCGTGTGATACCGCTTGCGCAATCACTCGACCTCATGGGACGATTATTCAGGTGGCTCAGCCTCAACGAGTGTCGTTTCCCTTTCGCGCCATCATCTTCAAGGACCTGCATTTCGAGGGCTCGTTGGTGTCAGGTCAGAAAGAACTCGAGGACATGATCCATTTCGTGTTGAAGCACAAGGTTCGGGTCAAGACGAACATTTACGAGGATCTCGACTCTGTCAATCTCGTGGTTGATGCTGCGCATTCGGGGAAAGTGAGCGGGAAGCTGGTGGTGGTCTTGGATCGCGCGGCTGTCGAAGCTGACAAGGCCAAGGATTGCTGGTAGGATTTGATGCTTGAGATGAACATTCATCGTTAGTGGTCGCATTGAAGAAGAGAGGTGGGAAAGGTATGGAAAATTACTCGCAAAGACGGAGCAGCTGTGCAGGTCGTGCTTGTTTGCTGGGCAATGTGGTCTTGCGAAATCAGCATGTCCGCATGCTAGACTGTGTAGATTACTTTTCCATCGTACATGGCCGTTGAGCACATGTTGTGGAGGATATCTCGGCCGTCTTACAACTGTAAGGCTACTGTCAGCCTTGAATCTTGTCAATTTACTAACCCCTTGCTCTCGCCTTGTCACCATCCAGCATGGAGTCGTTTGGTGTAGCCACTCATCTCATGGGATGACTGCTACTGATGAGAATTCAGTGTTAGTGAAAGGCAATGCAGCAGACATGGAAGAAAAGGTGCGGGATATGAGGGGATTACTACCTGGTCCCTGGTTGTGAATGGTGCCATTATATACCCAATACTTGGGCATTTGACAAAGATGAGACGAAATTAAAGATTCAATACGTCATACTACTTCACGCGTTGCATCAAACCCGCGTTTCCTACGCGTACCGCGTCGAGTGATTCTTTTTTCCTGCTAGGTGATTTCCAATCTGCTTTCTTGGTGCCTGATGCCCACCCTCCAAGTCACCTTTTGGCCATCTGACTTTGCGTTCACTTTTTCATCACTGCAACGCCCCTTGTACCTTTTCATCCCCCGCCTTTTTCACCTTTCAGAATGTTGCTATCCATCATTTTGTCGTCGTCTTTCTTCCCTCATCTTTTTCTCTGCTTTCTCTTCACTCTTTTCAACAACTTCGATCAAAGATATCTTTGATCAGTAGGTACGGCTTGGCATCCCAAGACACTGCTCCCTGGCTGACTTCTTTCTCTCGACAGACACGGTTTACGAGACGCTCCCCATCCTCCAACCCTGCTCCTCTCAACAAGACTCAGCTTCTTCCATGAGCACCGAACAGTGAAAGCACCTTCCATCCGCCATGACACTCTGTTGTTGATTGCTAATGAAGCATCTAGGCTCTGAACCCACCCCTCGTCACGACGCCGCACCAACGCTGCTCAGCGCACGTTTTGGCCCCCCTGAGAAGTGTCCTGTGCCGGCTGTGGCCTCACAGAAGACACTACCGGTACTCTGTACAAATATACCTGTTCCTGAACTAAAGAAGATATTCTTGTTCCTGAACAGAAGAAGATATTCCCTATACTCTATACGGATGTTCTTATTCCTGTGCAGATGATACTTCTTGTACTCTGCACAGATGACCTGTTCTTGAACAGATCTCCCTGTTCAGATAACCTTTTCTGTACAGAGGATATGTTCTTGGATAGATGAGCTATGAGCTGCTCCTGTACAGACCATATGGTCTTGTATAGACGGGCTATTAGCTATTCATATGCAGAAGTTGTCTGGCCGTGCAGAAAGCTTCTTTCTGTGCAGAAGACTTCTTCTGTGCAAAAGGCTTCTTCCCATGCAGACAATTCACCATCTCCCCATGCTGAATTTGTTTTCATGGATGAGGCATGCCTATACAGATGATTCCCAATATCCCTGCTCAGAGAGCGGCTCCACAGATGATTCAAGTGCTGTGCTGAAGTTGCCACTGAGGATTGCCAGTCTTTCTGGTAGATAAATCTAGAACTACTACAAGTATCTAACGCAACTCGAGATATCTGACGCTACTAGAGATATCTTGAGTTGCTATCCGATACTACATTTAAACACCTCTGCATTTTATGTGATGTGTAGCCCTCGTACATATCTACTCTCATGTTCTGCAGGCCAGATTATTGTAGAAAATTACATACATAGACGCAGTTGACCTTGACTCAATTTCAACTTGTTAAAGTAATATCACATAAGATATTGCAACGCTGCTGTGGTGCTCATCTATGGAGTTGAAGATGAGTCTTCCTATTTGCACCGTAACTTATTCCTATATGAACCGTAGCCGTACTAAAATCAATGCGCACACACCATCGATCCCAACAATCCACACCCAATTACAGCGCGGCGCCCTGGTAAGTCACATACCTTGCGACACCATACAAGACTGCATGTATTAATTGCAACTTCAGCATTACGAAGGACGAAGTTCGATATCACGATAAGATTCCTTCGTAGGCGACGATGCCCTCGATCCGCCGCTATCACACGGCGCTGGCGTCGATGAGATTCGAGTCTTCTTCCCGTCAGAAGCCCCGGTGCCAGCAGAGGCCCCCGAAACCGAGTCTGAGGCCGAGGAAATCGCTGAAGTTATCCCGGCCACCCAACCCGGCGCTGAGCAGCCGGATGAACTAGGTGTAGTCTTTTTTCGGCCACGTTCCCTCGCGCGGCTCAAGCCCTCGCCAAGGGATATCTGTCCGCTTCTCATGTGCGCTTTCGTGTCGGCTGAGCCGGAAGCACAACGGAGAACATCAAACAGATTGTCATTGAGACTAGCCGACAGAAGAAGAACGAGCTTCTTCTTAACCTTCTTAAAGAGATGAATAGTATGCGCACTATTATCTTTGTCAACAGTCGTCAGGCTGCGGATACGCTTGAAGAAGAACGAGCTTCTTCTCAACCTGCCCTCGTGACCCACGAGCAGCACAAACTCAAGCGGAGGCATAAGTGCAGGCACAAGAAGAAGAAAAAAGGAACTACTGGAGAAGGAAAGCAGAGAGTCGCCAAGTGGTAGTGGGATCTTTCTTTATCAAGACGGGCTATGGATCAAAATGCAATGGCGAAGAATGTCCATATTCAAGATAAGTTACTTCATCTACTTCATCTACTTCACCTACCTCCAGGGCACTATTTCTACTTGTATTTATTATTGTGATCTCGGAATATTCACGTCAACACTTGATTATACACCACAGCCACCAAATTTTAGCCAACCCAAGATAATTTTCGGGTCAAGCGGAGCGTTTCTCTTTACGTCTTCATGTCGTCTTCTAGAATAGCAAAAGGATCCTTTAGGGATGGCCTCCCCTGGACTACATGTACTTGAGGCCTCGATGGAAGATGAAAAGAGCCTGAGGCGGTGCGAATCCTATCCAAAAGCACTAGGTTTCCCCATGAGATGGGTAGGATGCAATTAGATAGCTCTACGTTCTCTAACAGGTGACAGGCGGGGGAGCTGAAATCACAAGGCATTGCTAGGAACGACTAGCAGAAGAGAGATAAATCACCGTCAATGAGTCAGACATGTGGATTTCTACGATCAAGAGTCGCAGCAGCAAAGCAACTTGATCGATCACAATCCAGCGGTATGGCTCGAGGCGGCCAAGGACGAGAACGGAGAAGGGGACGCGGAGGTGGGGGAAGAGAACAACAGAAGTCCGAGGTGGCGGGGGGAGGAAGAGGACAGGCATAAGGGTAGTCTGGGGCAGTAGAGGTATGTTTCTTCATGTCCCTCTCGGCGTTTAGCAAACTGACGCTTTTCAGATAGTTAAGGATGGGCGTGGCCATTGCCGTGGATGTGGCATTCGCCCCAGAAACCTCTTTGGGTGAGGCGGAAATGGCGCACTCTCCCGGCGCCAATTCGCAATCTTTCGGGAAAGGGGTCAGCCAGCCCCATCATGGCCTTTGAGCGGCGATATTAGCAGCAGCATCAGCAACAACACTAGCAGTCTCGGGTCCAAACCTAGGTAGCTCCAGGCTCAGATCACCAATTCGTTCTTTCC
Source organism: Trichoderma pleuroti (assembly GCA_001721665.1). Classification (NCBI taxonomy): domain Eukaryota; kingdom Fungi; phylum Ascomycota; class Sordariomycetes; order Hypocreales; family Hypocreaceae; genus Trichoderma; species Trichoderma pleuroti. The sequence goes on from MDJU01000465.1 coordinate 7,013, forward strand.
CAACGTTGTCGGCTTGTTGAGCTGTTCAAGGACATTGCCAAGGCGTATGAAGATGCACATGCACACCACCTCACCAAAACATGTCCAGGGGGCATCAAGCCCATGTGGCGGCGATGGTGACAGACCGCTACCAACCTTTTGACTTCGTCAACTGGCGGCAATCTCGCCTTCGTTCGTTGAAGTTTCTTTATGCAATGATGCTGCTTGACGGTGTATTTGCGATGGCATCTGTACGAGCGACCGGCTTGTGTCGAGACTTTCGGGATTCTCTCAGAGATGGGCGGGAGTGCGCAAGCGCGCGAGCGACGTCTATTTTTAAGGGTCAGTTGTGGGATTGATAAGACGATAAAAAGGAACATTGAACAAACCAACGCATGTTCCTCTTCCATTTTCGCCACCACTGCTGCATTGGCTGAACATTCATCTACATCATGAAACGATAACTTGAATGTCAAGGTGCGTACTAGGTAATACAACAATGACACTACTGCATCCCCATGAACAAACAGTACTGCGTACAGTCACCAGGGCTTTTGGTTGCGTAAGCAACAGTGCGGTGTGATTAGTAATCAAAGCTAGGTACCCGGCTGGTTGGCAAAGTTCAAAAAAAAACTTCGAAGACTGGCAAGTGTGCCTTGAATCTCAACCTATCTGGCTTGGTACTACGGAGTTATGAAGTCTGTTTTCTTTGCATCTTTGCATCAAGCACTAGGGAGTGTTATCTAGCCCATTTCTACAAACATTGCCTTTTACACCCTACTTCTTCGATCTTGTGTCTTTCTGTTATACATACTGTTCCACGTGGTCATGCTTCATAACTAGACGAGAAGGTGGGAGGAGTCTGGCTATACCACACTCAATTCGCAATAATGAAACCTAGAGGATAACCCAAGCGAAGATCAATCTTCCAATCCTCTAGGATTACAGAGCGCTCTTACTGAAACAATCGCAGAAAGTGGCGAGGGTATGACAAGAATTCCCATGGCCCTATACAGAGGCAATCAGTCGTAATACTAATGACGATGCCGCAGAGCCAGAACAGCTAGCAGCCCAAACGGATATGCGAGCTACCTTTGGATCACTATTTCCAACATCCCTGTTAAGGGTACAGCATATAGTAGGTCCATTGCGATGTTGTTGCCAAGACGAGCGCTAATAAGACTAGAAGACATTGCGATGGACAAATCGTTCGAGGAGGACAAGGAAGAGGAGACTGAGGCGGCTCTAGTGTGCCCCTTCTATTGTTTCGCGCCATATTTACATTCTACGAATCCACCCCGTTCTGCCATGGATCGCGAAATCTGCTTCCTGTTGTTCGCTCTCCAGCTTTTACGACGTGGTCTTGGTGGCACATTGTCTCGGAACCATCTTCGACGCGCGATGCGCGCGATTGAGAGGACGATCATAGTCTCTGAGAAGCTCTCACAGAGGCGGCCCTAACGGCGGCAAGGGCGCACGACAATTAATCAATAGCATCAAGAAGAGTCAAGGATGGATATGTGACGCTGACTGGTCAAATACTCCAGCCAGCTTGACTGAGCAGTTTAAGAAACAATCTCGAAAATTCACGGTTGAGAAGAACGAGGCTAGCCAGAGAGCCAGGAGCCTACAAGAGCAGCTTGACAAGGCTAACACCACCCTTTCTGTTACACAGAAACAAGCGGAGCAGTTCAAACGCGCGGAGGAGGCGGAGTTGCTGAGGGAAATCCATACTTTCCATCAAGAGCGCAAAGAGCTTCGTCAATAAGGACAGCAAACGCAACTCTCGGCTGCACAGCCAGTCACTCAATAGTTACAATGTGCAGTATCCACGTCGTCAGAAGCTTTCTGGAGAAAAGAATGAGGCTAGTCAGCGAACCAAGAGTCTACAAGAGAAACTTGACAAGGCCAACAGCATCGTTGCCGCAACACAGAAGCAAGCCGAGCAGTTCAACGAGGAGAGGGTGGAACTGGAGGAGAGAGCGGACCTGCTAGGCAAATCCATGCTTTCCAACAGCAGGTCGAGGAGTTGTGCCGACAAGGACAGCAAACACAGCCCTTGGCTGCACAGCCAGTTGCTCAGCAGCTACAATCTAGTGCACCTACATCGTCAGAAGATTGCTGGCGAAAGAGCGAGGCCAGTCAGTGAGCCAAGGGTCTATAAGAGCAGCTTGACAAAGCCAACGGCGTCCTTACTGCCACACAGAAGCAAGCCAGGCAGTTTAACAAGGAGATGGCGGAACTGCTGAAGCAAATCCATGCACTCCAACAGCAGGTCGAGGATCCCCGGCCTTGCTGGGAGTGGCGCCAACGGCGCAAATCTTGTTTGGGCAGCGCCTTGAAGCCCTTGTAGGCAGCACCACCGCAGCCAACACCACTACCGCTGCTACTCTGCTGCTGCCACACCAGCCCCTGCGCTGGCTGAGCCTATGGTCAAAGAAGAGGAATAAGAAGAGGCCCAAGAGGAAGAAGAGGAGAAGGAGGATGAAGAGGATGGGCCGGCGATATCAGTCGCCAATGACGACTTCAAGTTGAACATCACCATCTAATATTGCTGTCGCCTTTAAAATCCAAATTAAACGCGATCTGAAGAGTCTATTTTTAGTTCTGGCATTACTCGAATCAGCACGCCGACGAGATTGATCCTGGAAGGGGAGGCTGACCAAGCTGCCAAGATGTGAGCACCGACAATCGTATTTAGTCTTTGGAGACATCCCTTTGGATCAAACGTCTATTTGTACATAGCAAAGAGCTTTCGTAAAGCTAGCTTAGCAACTATTTACTACTCTATCTACTCTACTCTGTCTACTCTGTCTACTCTGTCTACTCTGTCTACTCTGTCTACTCTGTCTACTCTGTCTACTCTGTCTACTCTGTCTACTCTGTCTACTCTGTCTACTCAGGTATCTAATAGTTTCTGCTCTCTTTCATTTTTAAAGGAAGCTTCAGACTTCCCGCTTCAGGATAGGTACGGGTAGTAATAGTGGCAGTGGTGACGTACCGGGTGGCTGCATCCGCGCACACGACTACCTTGGTACCCTACATGTGCCTGGCACCTATAGAAACCGCCCCGAAGATTGACCGCCTTGCCAGATTGAAAGTGTAGGTACGAGGTACTACGCTTGGCAATGCCAGCCTACCTTAGTACCTCTACATGTACCTAAGCCAGTGGCCACTGCGCCAAGTTTAAGCGAGAGAAACAAACGGCGGCAGGCAGCGACTGGAGACGACAACACAATTCTTCCTTTTAAAGATGGACCAAAACCTCGTCCTCCTTGTCCTACCACCAGCCGGTGCTCCTTGCTCTCGAGCAGCACGCCGATGCTGGTCTCGCGGCCGAAGACATTTGTTTAGATCCCCTCCTTCCCCCCCCAGGTCGAAACAACTTCCCCACGTTGTCCAGATTCAAGACCTGATTTCATTTTCGCCCAGTTGGTGACTGCCACTCTACATACCTTTACATCTCCATTCACTGATTCTCCAACACATAGGTTTTACCAATTCTACGAAGCTGTTTTTGTGAGTTTATCCATTGTCCCTCAAAATACATGCCCTTTTGCTAACTCAACGCAACAGGATCGCAATCATGTCTACCGTACGTTTTCTACTGTCGCCAATCGACTCTCATCCACCCACACTCTCTTCGTCTTCTGGTTTCAGTTGGAGGCCAGGGTTCTCGAAGTGTCACTGACATATAATTAGAACGAGATCATCGCCGCCTTTCGTGCGATGCTGACCCAATTGCGGGCGAACGCCGGCGCGGGTGGTGGCGGCACTACCCAACAACCCACGTATGTCCACTGTCATTTCCATCACTGGAACCAAGCTGATGTTGTGGAATAGAATCTGGCGCTGGAGGTGTGGCCCGAGGAGGGCGAGGACGAGGCCGAGGTGGCTGACGGGCTATGTTTCTTCATGTCCCTTTCGGCGTTCAACACACTGAGACTGTTGCAATAGGCTTTCGCCTCCGAGGCTTCGTCGGACGTGGTGAGAATGGCGTCCTCTCCTGGCGTCAATTTGCCGTCTTCCGGGAGAGGGGTCGGCCGGCCCTTGTGGCCTATGAGCAGCGACACCAGCAGCACCAGCACCAGCAACAGGGTCAGCAACAGGGCCAGCCTCAGCCTCAGCAGCAACTACAGCAACGGGCCCAGCCTCAGCCTCAGGCACAGACCACCAATTGATGGTGAATTTTTTTTCAAGTTGTTTTTAAAGTTGTGTTTTAAGTGGTTTGACAATGGAACTGTTGAATGATGAAAGATGCCGAAAGATGCCTACAGCCAACGTGAATAATCTCGACCCAGCGGCTAGCCCAGGTCTAGCAGGGGGATTTGTAGATGTACAAATAAACGGTGTTCATGTGTCGACCGAGGATTCTGTTAATTTGTTTGAGCAGAATTAAGTCTACTTCCATCTACTTCCATGTGGCTTCATCTACTATTTCTACTTGCATGTACTACGTCAATTTCTATGTATTTCTATCCACTGCTTTTACTGTCATCCACTATGTCTATTTTCATTCATTCAGTGTCACCAGTTTTTCACCACTGTAAGCCATTTTACCGGTCAAGTTCAGCCTTCTTCTAGACTAGTAAAATGACACTTTACAGGGATCCCCCCCCCCCCCCCCAAACTACCTTGTTGCTCCTATGGAAGATGAAAAGAGCCTGAAACTGTGCAAATTTCGTCGCAAAGCACTCCGTTGTCCCGTCTCAATGGATCACTGCTCCCATAGGATGGATAGCGTAGGGTTGCTAACTGTCCGCCACAAATGCCGGGCAGCCGAGTTGAAATCCCAAGGCGCTATTACGATTGACTGACAGAAGAGGGACGCATCACCGTCGACAAATGAGACGTGCTTGTTGGTCCCTCTTCCGATGAAGAACAAGTCAAGTTGACTGATGAGCCCACCACGGTATGATGACGCCCACTATGACAGAAGATTATCCCAGAGATGAGACAATACTGCTAGTCAAAGACCACAATAGGTGCTGATGAGTACATGTAGTCTTTGGAAGTTGTTTCAATCTACGTCCATGGCTCACTGGACCTACAGCGCCGTCCACGGCCGCCTCGGCGGCTTTAAACTGTACAAGCATTGTCAGTTTTTGCGGTGAATGGCGAAAAGGAACAGAGTAAGTGTTCATGCTGTCTCCTCTAGCTTTTCCTCATCTTCAGTCTGGGACCGTTCCACAGCCCCGGGGGGGCCAAACTGCCGCGACTAGGTTCTAATCTAATGGTAGTATTAACTGCCTCTGTATTGTAATTGTGGGACATTGTTAAGGGCTTACGATATACCTGGCCATATCTCAGTGAACTAACGACATTATATAAGGCATTGGTCGCCTCCGTCGTTGGACTATCAGCGTCCCAGGTTACCATGGTCATGGAAGAAAAAGCACGGCGCGCTGAAGAACTTGCTCAAGCTCGTGTCCAGGCATTGGCACCGGCTCTGGTGATGGTACAACCACAAGCATAGGCTCTGCCGCCACCACCAACTTAGCAACGAGTCTCTTGCTCACCATGTTCAGACGGACGAGACCAATCTTCTTAAGCGGAGGATCGGCCTCTGGGTTGTTAATCCTGATAGCGTTTGGCATGGAGCGTTTCTTAAGGTAAGCCGGGACAGCCTACTATATTCTCTCCCACAGGCAGTCTGCCTTTGCTAGAATCGACGAGAAACTAACAAGGTGCCCTAGGCCGAGATGAGATTTCCATCCGACTATCCCCATCAGCCACTGGTCTTCAGGTTCCTCACCCCCAACATCATCCACCCCAACGTGTATTCCGACGGAAACCTCTGAATTTCCCCGGACCCATGCGTCTCCAGGAGCTGCGCAAAAGTATTCAGTTGTTGGTTCTACTTGTATGTCGATGGCAACGGTAGCGAACCGGCACTAGCTGGTAACCAGAAGGCGAAGGGGTGTTGGCGAAGGTTGGAAACGTACATTCGACATAATGGTTTTCTATTACACTGTGTTAGCTAGAGTATTTCACGCGGCAGATTTGGAGAAACTCACAAAGACCAAAAAAAAAAAACAAATGGTAAAAAGTTGATCGACTCTACGTGGTAGCATATTAGTAAAGTGGTGGGCAGGCAAAGATGACAGAGTATGACAAGGTAAACAGAATGATTATAAACGAAAAAAAAAATACGCACGAGGAGATTGGGAATGCCCGCGTGATGATTTAGGGAAAATGGGAGTGTTAAACTTATTTGTGTGTGTGTGAGAGAGAAAGAGAGAGATGTAGAGACACCGCGCCAAAGGCATGAGAGAAATTAGACGTGTTGAGAAAAAGATGCCCCAAGCAAGTAGGCAGCTGAGAGAGTATTCTTCAAGGAATAGACGTCGAGACGGAATAATCTTCGTCTCTTCGGACAGAGGCGGAAAAGGGGGGGAGGGTCTTACTGACAGGAGCCGAGCCTTCACCAGTGAACGAGCAGGACTTTGCCATCTGCTTCGGATTAGGCTTGGTCGGTTCATCGACAATGGCCCTCTCCATTGTGGGCGGAGAGCGCTGCTGGGTCATCGTCGGCCTTTTAGCCGGGAAATTGAGTATGTCGGTTGTTATAACGAAGCATCTCCGGACAAGGAGGAGAGGGAATAGAAAAGGTTATGAGAGCTCAAAGATGGTATAAAGGCTCCAATAATATGGAGCCAGAACAGAGAGCTGGTGGTGTGAACGAGTTTATCGAATGCTATACGCAAAATCCCCCTGGGACGCGGGAGAAGAGAAGATGAAGAGGCGCACAGGTGAGAAACGACTGATTCAAATCCGATGTGATTGATGACTGTCTCGGGTACCAGCGACGACGTAGCCATTTCCGAAGGGATGCACGATTTCTTGTATCCGGCAAGTACGCCGTGGTCGAAGTGCTCCTGCGTTCTCTTAGGGCCATGTCTCTGTGGCCGAAATTTGAGCAGAGCAAAGCGACTTTACGCAGCGAGGGGGGAAAAAATGTCCACGGAATGGATTGGATGGCAGGATGGAATGGCTGCTTCGGGCTTCAAGGGCTGAAGGTGTATTTCTTAATCCTGGAACGACCTGGGGAGAAAAACAAGCCGGTAGGCGTAGCCATCGAGTAGCCATTTGTTGATTCGAGTCGGGTATCCGCGAAAGCATTCGTGGGGCACACAAAATGTGCTGCTCTGTCTGCAAGTACGCAGCGTCACCTTGTTCAGTCGTTGTTGTCGTGGTGGAAAGAAGACTTGTAAATTACCCGCAGTCAGCTTCGTTGTTCAAGATGGGGTGGTGTGTTTATTATTTTGCTCGCAGTTCGAGTTTGGTGTCCGTGAGTCTTGCAAGTTACCTAGTTGCAAACGAGCACCACTGGAAGATGGCCATGGGTCCTTTGTGATGCTGCATTGGCCAGCCATCGTTGGAACAACGAGCGTCAGTTTCTCAATGCGAAAAGAAAAATTCTTACACTCATATTTCTAAATCTTTGTCCCCAAATTGTTGGACCAATTAGAGATGTAGCATCTGTGATGAACATGGCAATGCAATACAGGGCAAACGCCTAGTGATGGCCATCCATCACATCGAGGCCATACCTGCTGTAGAGGACGTGTCTGGTGCTGATGCTGGATTAGTACTGGCCCTTCTGCAAAATAACTGCCCGATTTAATCATTGACCGGGAGTCATTGAGTGAAGATGGGCGAAAATGTCGCCCTCCTTACTATCTCCACTATCATGACCCAACATCGTCTAGTTTTTCGTCTTCCTCTTCCGCTTCTTTTTGCTTCAAACTTATGTCAGGATAGGTACGAAAAAAGTTCGAAAGTTCGTAAGTTTAACGTCCAACTGTTTCAACATCATCCAGTCACCCTACTAGTTAAATTGGCATATGGGACAAGAGTCAGTCACAAAGGATTAATGCATATAGTGATAAAGTTCCCAAAATAATCCATAATTAAATTTTTTTTTTAAAAAAAAAACAATAACACAAAGCAAATCCGCCCACAGAACCAAATAGTTGCCTGAGGCCGAAGCCTCACTTCTCGTCAACATCCATCTCCTGGCCGGCGGGGGGGGAGGGTGGGGGAGAGGTGGGAGAGCCTCGGCCTCAGAGCCTGTGCCAGGGCTTGTTGCTGTTGCTGTTGCAGCTGCTGCTGGGCCTCGGCCTCGGCCTCAGCCTGGGCCGCCGCCAGGGCTTGTTGTTGTTGTTGTTGTTGTTGTTGTTGTTGTTGTTGTTGTTGTTGCTGCTGCTGGGCCTGAGCTTGGGCTCAATAGCTCTAAAGCATTTGCCTGGCGCTGTTGCTGTTGCTGCCCCTGAAGGCGCCTGAGGCCAATCGACAAGAGGCGTTGAGCCTCGCTGAGAGAAAGGGCGCCGTCTCTTCCAAGACCAATATAACTTGGAATTCGGATCTATTTCTATCTATCTTTATCTACTGTCTCTACTTTCGTCTACTACTTCTACTTGCATCTATTTCTATCTATCTCCATCTACTATCTCTACTTCTGTCTACTACTTCTACTTGCATCTACTATATCTGTCTTCATCTATTTGCTCTACTTCTATCTACTTCCATCTACTGCCTCTACTTTCATTCATTCTTCATGACAGTCCAAGATGCCCAAAGCCGTGGCCGTGGAGGCTTTCGCCTCTGAGGATTCGCCGCCAATATGCCATCTTCCAGAAGGCCAGTCGTCCGGGCCGAAGCTCAAACCAAAATACAAATTCAGTGGTGCCATCCCCCCTTCCCCCCAACAAGCGACATCCTCGGACGCGGAAACCCGCCACAGGACGGCGTCGTTGGACTATGGCAAAGTTGTTAGTTTGTAGACATGGGATCTAGTTCGGGAGGAATGGGCCGAGGAGTCCCAGGATAAGGGCAAGGACGAGGACGAGAAGGAGGAGTACGAGGCGATCGTGGCATGTTTCTTCACGGCCCTTTTGGCGTTTACAAACGGACAGTTTTGCGATAGTCCATGTACCTTTGGAAGAATTCAGGCGCAAAAATGGTCTGCGCTTGCATCTAATTTTGCCACTGCATGTCATCTCCGCAACACAACATCTCGCTTGAGTGCCAAAGAACTGATGTTTTTCTTTACAAAAAAAGCATTCACGTAAGTCTATCAAAACTCACAGGTTTTCATGCCAAAAAAAGATGGGCAAAATAGGAAAAAAATGGGCAGAACAGCCGGTGTTCGTTAGCCACCATTGCCGTACAGCGTCCTATAGGGGAAATGGCTTCGCGGCGCACGAGTTAACCGCTCGGCCAGATCCGTCTTCATCGACTGTTCTACCAGATATTGAGAGAGGAATGGGAATTCTTTACCTATCAAGGGCATTGCCTACATAGTCTGACGTTGAGTACAATAGAGTGAAAGAAGCTTGAGGCTTTGGCTAGGAGGCGGCGTTGTTTTTATACCCCAGCAGTGGAGGTTCTACGGGGGACGTTACAGGGATGCGACCCCACTGAAGGAGATCCGCTGGTCAAGCGTCAGCGACCCGCGAATGGACCCGAAGCCGTGGGGACTTTCGCCTCCGAGGGTTTTCTGGCCGGGCCGGGAACAGCGCGCTTTTGCGCAAACAATTCCCGTCGCGATTTTTTCGAGTAGAGGCCGAGGAGCAGCGGCTGGCCCAGGCACAGGCACAAACACAGGCACAAGCACAGGCTGAACAGCAGCAGCAGGAGGAGGAGGAGGAAGAGTTGGATACGCAAATAAACGGTGTGAATATCAACCAGGGACGTTGTTCATTGGTTTAAACAGCATCAAGTCTACTTCCATCTACTTCCACATAACTTCATCTACTACTTCTACTTGTATCTACTATGTCTCTCTTCATCTACTGTCTCTATTTCCATTCTACCATCTCTACTTTCATCTGCTGTGTCAATTTCCATCTACTGCCTTTACTTCCATTCATTCTCGCGATCTCGGATGGTTCACGTTGACACGGGATTTTACACCACAGTCACCAGTTTTAGGGCGCCATTCTCGCCGCGTCCGGAGAACCCTTGGAAAGCCTATTGAAACAGTGCCGGTGTGTTGAATGCTAAAGATACATGAAGAAACATACCACGCCCAGTCTGGACGCCTCCTCCTCGGCCTCGTCCACCATCTCTCGGAAGAGATTGACAAGATCGTTGAAACTGGAACCAGAAGATGCCCCGCGCCGGCGTTGGCCGAAACGGCCGCCACCATCTATCGGAAGAGATTTAGGAGATCGTTATTGTTGCTGCTGCTGCTGGGCCTCGGCCTGCTGGCGTTGGGCCAGCCGCTGCTTGTCCAGCAGGAGGGCAGGACGGCCACCGTCAACCCAGAGGTCGTACTGCTTTCGCGAAAGGCGGCAGTGGCGGCAGCAGCAGTAGCAGCAGCAGCAGCAATAGCAGATGCACAGCGAGAGGAGGAGGAGAAGCTTTGGCATTTCTTCTCGTGTACCTACTAGGTATCTATGTACACTGCTCTCATGACACCGCTAGATATTTCTACTACCGCTAGATATCGATACTATCGCTAGATACCGATACTATTTCTAGTTGTTTCCAATGTATGCCAGGTAGTAATAAACCGTTTGTCGTTCCTGGAGACACGGAAACGGGCTGATTTTTATCCTTGGACATTGCTTGAGAGGTACCATGTACCAAGTACCTATTAGCACCTTCCAGTCGTTTGTTCCCAGTGAGAGCCATCCGATGCTACTCCGTACTTCGACTTTGCATTGCATTCAACAACCTTCAATCTCATACACGGACCCGAACGGCCGCCTGTGCCATTTGCCTGTCGTTGCCCTGCATCCTGCCGGCTTCTCAAGCACAATTTGGCCGTCCCTGAGCAATAGCCACCAGACAGTACCTCGAGGTTAGGTGACGCCAAAAGAGCTGACTCCAGCGCTGAAACTGTGGGCTATCGTGCCCGTACAAGGGCAAGAAGGGGATGAGGCGAGGACAAGGCCAGGCAGTCTGTCGCGCGCCCAGGCGCAAAGACTGGTGGACGAGGGCCTCGAGGCCCTCATAGGCAGCACCACAACCACCACCGCCGCTACTCCTGCTGCTGCCGCACTAGCCTCTGCGCTGGTTAGGCCTGTGTCCCAAGAAGAGGAAGAAGAAGAAGGGCCGGCAATGTTGGTCGTCGGCCACGACGACTCTGACATTGAATTTGACATCTTCTTCTCCGTAAGTTTACCCATTATCCCTCAAAATACATGTCTTTTCGCTAACTCAACGCAACAGAACCGCAATCATGTCCAACGTACGTTTTCCACTCTCTTCAATCGACCCCCATTCATCAATACCCATTCACCAACACTCGGTTATCAGAACGCCCTTTGTCTTCTGGTTCCAGTCTGGTGCCAGCGTTTTGATATGTCACTAACATATAAATAGAAAAACGATCTCCTAAATCTCTTCCGGGAGATGGTGGCCGCCGTTTCGGCCAACGCTGGCGCGGGGCGTGGTGGCACTACTGCCACCACCCCCAACAATCCTCGTATGTCCACTGTCGTTTTTATTACTGTAACTATAGCTGATGTTCAATTAGATTCTGGCCATGGTACTATTGGCCAAGGTGGCCAAGGAGGAGGCTGAGGAGGAGGAGGAGGCGTCCAGGCTGGGCGCGGTATGTTTCTTCATGGCCCTTTAAACGTCTACAAACTAACAATTTTGCCATAGTCCAACGACGCCGTCCTCCTGCGGCGGGTTTCCGCGTCCGAGGTTATGCCGGCCGGGGTCCCGAGGGGACCCTCTCCCGCAGGCAGCGCGACCTCTGGGCCGAAGGTGGCCGTCCGGCCCTCCTGGTGGACGACCAGCGGCTGGAGCAGGCCGCGGCTCGGGCTGAGGCCCAGCAGCAGCAGCAACAGCAGCAACAAGCCCTGGCGGCGGCCGTGGCCCTCCCAGCCTCCCCCCGAGGCCAGGAGATGGATGTCGACGAGGAGTGAGGCTTCGGCCTCAGGCAACTATTTGGTTTTGTGGGCGGATTTACTTTTGAGGCTTCGACCTCAGGCAACTATCTGGTAGTGTGGGAGGATTTGCTTTGATTTGTTGTTGTTTTTAAAAAAGGGATTGATTGTGGATTGTTTCGGGAACTTCATCACTACAAGCATTGATCCTTCGTGACCGACTCTTGTCCCATATGCTAATTTGACTAGTAGGGTGACTGGATGATGTTGAAAGAAATGCATCTGAGATCTCCTGAATCCTTGCGCGTGAATTGAAAGAGTTCTTGGCATTGCTCGCCTCCTGGAGGAAAACTTGTCTTCAACAACATCACCAACTTGTGTCATTATCACCACCACAGTAGCCGCCCTCTGGCTGATGAAAAAGTGAGATCAAAGTGGCTGCGAGTTACATATGCCCCCTTTGCTTTGGGAGTGTACTGGCAGTCAAGAAATTCTGCCTACCCCCCAAGTTGGGATTCCCTTCCTTCTTCTTCAACACCATCAACATCAAAGCAAGTTCGCCCATTATTTCCCACCAAGTGCTCATTGCTAATAATGAGCAACATAGTTCTTCTTACTGATATCGTTCTGTCTGCCTGCGGGCTCATTGGTATGCGTTTTCTCTGATCCTCTTTCTCCATGGTTCACTAACCAAAACATGGGCATTTCTTCAACAAACGTGGTTTGGCTCCGGCCCCCTTTTTTGTGAAGGATTTTGTGTCGGCTACCCCCGAGCAGCAGCACCAGCAACAATAACAACAGGGCCATGCCCAGTCCCAGGCCCAAGAGCAGCAGCAACAGCAACATTAAGGGGTAGATGAGGAGGAGGAGGAGAAGACTGCCAGTTGGTGGTGAGCCGAGGAGGGCGGGAACTTGTTTGTTTCTTCGCTTTGACAAGTAAATGACTGAATTGTGTTGTCGTGTCCAATACTACTTGCTGTTGTCTGACATGTTTCTCTTCCTTGAACTCGATGCCAACCAGTGCGCCTCTGCAATCTCAACCTTTTGGGACGTGGTTAGCGGTAGTAGGATGTTTTCTCATGTCTACGGCTAGAATTGACGGAATGTCGACCAACTTGTGGTCCCCATGTTCAATGAAGTCTTGTCTGAATCTACCAGCTGGATCGCATTTACGTCAAGGTCTTTACGAGGGACCGTGAGGCTCAAGCATGCACTTTGTACCCCCATCCAAACGGTACTTTTTCTTCAACCAATATTCTCATCTGTAGTTAATTTCTGGACATTGTGTCTTCTCTAATGCACACTATTCGGCCATGACAAGTCTGTTCATCGAGACAGAATGCACAAAATCCAAAGCACCAGCACCGCTTTGCAGCATCAACAGCCACGCACGAGAACAAGAGACGGCCGCCTTTGCATTGTTCCGCTAGCGTCGTAGCCAAGACGGGAGGATCGCACAATGGATGTCTTGCATTAGTTCAGAGCTCGTGATTGGGCTGCTTAATTGTGCACGCATATGATGACGGCGAATAATGCACCGGCACTTGCGAGAAATCTTAATCTAGCGGCGCCGTTAACGGCCGGTGGTGGAAGCCCGACAAACCCAACGGAGGGGCGACGTCATCTCGCCCATTCCACCATCACCGCTGCTTGAAGCACCGAAGAAAAGAGATACTCAGCCATGGCGTACAACGAGCTGTACCAGTACTCCGTCGTCTCGTCGCTCATGGAGGGCATCGGGGAAACGGGACTGCCGTATAGCCAGCTCGTCACGCACGGCGACCACGGCCTGGGCACATTTCGCCGGATGGCCGGGGAGATGATCTGCCTGGACAGCGAAGTCTACCAGATGAAGTCTGACGGCTCCATTGTGACGATTGACACTTCAACCGGTAACGATGTGGCTCCTTTCGCCATGGTTACGCGCTTTCAACCCTCCGTCACCACAAGCATTGCGTTTGATAGCAAGCAAGGCCTCTCCGACATCATGACCACACTGTTCCCAAAGACCAAGAATCGCTATTTGTCATTTCGGTTGGACGGCCTTTTCCAGTCAGTCGCTGTACGGACCGCAGATGGGCAGAAATACAAGCACGAGAAGCTCAGAGAGCTGCACCAGCGCCAAACGACCTACGAGTTCACCAATGTCCGCGGAAGTCTCATTGGGTTCCGATCACCAGAGTTTTTGCAAGGAGTCAGTGTGGCGGGCGATCATCTACACTTCATTTCCGACGAGAGAGACCGCGGCGGTCATGTGCTGGATTGCAAGTCTGCGGGCAAAGTCCAGTTTTCCGGTTCGATAATGAGCACTGTGCATATGCAGCTCCCAGATGATGATGAATATAACGAAGCGGATCTCGAGCTTGATGATGATGGGATACGCAAGGTGGAGGGCTGAGCGCGCTATGGCTGATACAATTACTACATGTACTTAATGCAAATCGAGGAGTGTCATTGCATTACGCAGAATCTACCCCTTGCCAAACTACGCACCCTGAAACACGCTTTCGTTGAGCCGATGCAGCGGTATGCTTTCAAGCTAAATCCTGAACAAACTGCAATGGTCGTATTGAGCCGATGCAGCGGTATGCTTTTGGCTGAATCCCGAACAAACCGCAGCAATGATCAAAACTGCCGCTACGCACCCAAATGTTCGCAACAATAATATTATAAAGAACGCGCGAGATCTTCAGTTACCTCAAGATACTACAGATACTATATGTAGAACTGTTATAGTTATAATTGGTATTACTGAATTCAGGAACAGCAACGTCAGTTGGCTTTAGCTGGCTGACCATTTGACGGAGTTGTCTGGTCCAATGCACCAGCAAGAGTAGCAGGGAAACGGGCGCAAGTATGGGAAGAAAGATCCGATTCGAAAGTGTTGATCCTTCCTTCACTGTCTGAATTTGCGCCAGGCAAACTCTTGGGGTTGTCAAGTGCGAGGGGCTCGAGCAATTCTTGGCAATTAATTATATGGGTGTCAAAAAGGAATGCCCGATGTGCGCTTCGATGGAGTGCCTTTGGAGTATGCACCCACTGTGTCTTTTTCCCTGTGATTGGATCATGTGTACATGTGCTATGGCCAGTTCTCTCGGCCAATCTTAATAATAATCTGCTTAATATTGTCCGTTGTGCTTCCGGCTCGGCCGATACAAAAGCGCACATAGGAAGCAGATAGATATTCCTTAGCGAGGGTTTGAGCTACGCGAGGGAATATAGCTGGAAAAAAGACCATACTTAATATTACCTTCGTCTTATTTTACATAGCACACTCATTAGTAAATTGTAGAAATAAGTACTTGGGGCAAAAGGCACATACCTCCACCAAAGAGAATTACGCAGAGATCTTTCTCCCAGTCCTAGTTAAGTATCTCATTAGCTTTATTAATGACTATATACTTGACTCGGAGGAGAGTTAATCTATCAAGGCGTCCGATGAAGTCTTTGAGGCGGCCAGGAGTTCCAATCAAGGTGTCACAGCCTCAGGAGAGGAGGCTCCCTCTGGAGATCAGGATGACTGGAAGAAGCGGCGTGACCAAGACCAGAAGGGTGGACTTGGAGAGGCCACGGAGGTCGTGGTGTCTGTGGCGGAGGTGGTCGTGGCGGTCGTGAGTCTTGATAGCGTTGCGTTTTCGGTACAGGGTGTAGAGTTTGACTAAAATAGCCATCACTCCTACCTGGCGTATCCGTTGTGAAGCTCCCTACCTATACCGTGTCGGCTTTAGAAGAGGTTATGGGGAGAGGGGCGGCAGAAAAGGCCTCAAAAATCAGCTTCCACGTGTCCACAATCACAACCTTAACGGCTATGGGTTTTCCACATCTAACTGTGTTTGTTGAATATGATCTCTATCGGCTTATGGCGTCAGTATTGAAAGAAGTGGTAGAAGAAGATGGGAGATATCGACGACTTTCTCTCCATGCTCAAGACTTTAACGCTTTGGATTTCCATACCTGGTTGTATGGGCTGGATGAAATGCCCTCACTGTTACTCTCGCAGCTTGCACAGCCTCCACACATCTAGCCGCCATACACAACGCAATGAGCCCCGTCCGTGGCCCTTGTAGCGGTTCTTGCACGGCATTGGGGCCATTCATCCAGTCATAAGGGTAGTCGAAGCCTCGATATTGGTTCGATGCTCAATGTTAAGCCTCTTGACCGACGTGTTGCTAAGCCGGCCATCGCAGCGCAAATTAAGCAGTGAGCTTCTAGGACAATCAGGTGTCAGTTTTCATACGGGGTTCATGGAAAGTAGCATATTCGAACTGAGAGTTGACAGAGAGAACGTTCTCAATTGAAGTCATCAGCTGTTGGCTACCATCTAGGTTCCTAACAGGTAATTTGGCAAAGAGTTGCTTTCTATCTGATCATGACACAGCAAATGTAACGCAAAGGATCGTCTGCAATGAAGAAAAGGCTCACATGGTCACGAGAGATATTGTATTTTCTGTAGAGGAACTGAAAGAATCCCCGCGTTCGTTAGACTGTGCGGTATCCCGGAGCGTCGATGCTGGTGCGGCTGCCAAGTCGAGCAAGGTTCATGTTTTCTCCCTCTGAACAGACAGGCCGGAATATTACCTGCTGCAGTATCTTAGCATTGACATCAGCCCCAAAAGATGTATTCCGGTCAATTGCACTTTCGCTTCCCTTTGGTCTCAATTTTGCCTGCGTTCTTTAAACCCAAGGAACCCCCAGCAGGCAGGCGTACATCTTCCTTTCCAGCCTCTTCCTTTTTCTGGCTCAACATGATCCTCGTCAACATCTGTAGTTTCCCCACCCCCCACCTTGTTCTCTTGATTGAAACGCTTTTCGGCTCTTGGTATCATGCCCTTTAGTTTGAGGTTGATGTACTGTCTTGACGGTGATGGCGGTGGTGGCTGTTGAGGCTACGGTGTGGGCGTGGAGCAGTAAGCTTTCGCAAAGGGAAACGAAAGAAAACAAAAATCGGTAAGAAGAGGGAGAGGTCTACTTCAACGAAACATTCCAAGGTATCAGCTCAATCTTGGAAAGAAAGTTGATGATGATCATGATCATAGAAAAAACAAACGCCAGGTTCTATTTGGGGTATGGTGGAATGAACTCTACCGCTGGGTGACGGTAGAGACTCGCGAGCAGTACCTACTAGGCAGTACAGAGATCTGCTGTGGATGGGATTGGCACCGAGCTAATTTAGTTACGGCTTGGCGACCCAAGTGCAGGGGTTCTCCATGCACTTACCCATCCAAACGGAGATATTTGAGATCCATACTACTAGGTAGGTAGACCTGTGGATTCTATACTCTGTACTCCGTAGGAGTACAACTAACCTCGCAGCTTTTCTCACCATATTTCTTCGTTTTGGTGCTTCCTTTATAGAGAGTACGAACAATGATGTATAAACTACTTCAACCCGTTCTTGTAGTCCCATTGACTTCCTTTGCGCCAGTGACCACTGAAACAGATGGCTAATTACATGTGGCCCTTCACATGTTTATCCCCTCCACCGCGTTTGCTATTGTGTGTCTCCACTTACAATCAACAATTATATGTCCGGTCGGAAACATTTGCTCAATGAGCGGCAACCGGCAAATTATTCCATTGATCGATCCATTTTGAGCTTCGTCGGCATGTATACGACTCATCTTCCCCTCATCTCACTCCGCTGGTTTCACCCTGTTTCATTTCACATTCCACAGAGGTATGGGCGCGGTTGTAGTGTTATAATTGCATCCCGGTCGGTTTCTTTAGGCTAGCTCTGCCAACAAGGATAGTAACTTATTCTGGTAGGCGTCTCTTCAAATGAGTGGACAGACGCACTGCATCTAGATTGTGACTACTTTCAGGCTAACCAATCATCTAGTTTAAAAAAAAACTGTCAAATTAACAATTTCAGTCACAGACATTAGGAGGCATTTGCACTGGGAGCGGGCTACAAGTTCATCCTCGTAAATAGAAGTAACCGTTATATTCCATCTTCTTTCCAACAGAGAATAGGCTTACAGCGTAGAAATATTCTCGCATTCAGCCGGGGTTGTGTGGCGCAGATCTAAAGAGAAAGGTCGTAGGTTCGAATCCTGCCAGCCCCTACAAACCGACTCTGAAAGCAAGCTCCGGCTTGTGAAGACAATTATGCTCAAGGCTCTCTCTGGCCCTACAGCAGAGCTATTACTTGCTAATAGCATGACGATACAAGGTTTTTCCCCCTCAAAGAGGGGGTTTTCCCCTTTATATTAGCTTGCTAATATATAAATTTTGTCTCTTTTTGATATGGACAAAATGTAGTCAACAGGGGTTAATACCTCCCGCTATTAGTTAATAAGCTTGCTGTTTAGCTAGGTTGGTCTCGAAGGCATAAGATGGAAACTGGCTCTTATTGACCTATTGCCTAAATAACAATTTATGTATTTAGCTAAATACTTATAGTCGTTAATGTTAAAACAAACAAATAAATAAATAAACATCTTACCACTCGGTATCTATGTAGTCTTAATGTACATTTCCCAACCTAAAATTACAGCCGCGCTCTAAAATAACAAAAGCCTGCCGAGGCTTGACTCCGGGTATTTTTTACCAAAAATATGGAAAAGAAACAAAGAAAAAGTCCTTCCTATCTATTCTCCAACAAAGACCAGACTGCCCTCGTGACGCAGTGGCTAAGCGTCTGGCAGGCTCTATGCGCGTTCATCGCATAAGCAGTCGGTTCGAATCCGGCCCTGGGGCACCCTTTCCAGGCTAACCTTT